>PVLC010045639.1:0-11793 GCA_004027655.1 Graphiurus murinus | reverse complement strand
TTGTTACCTATGTGAACCCTGGCAGGTTTGATTGTCTATGAAATATAAAAATTGCCCCAATTTACAGATTAACTTCAAAATCCATTCAACCTATACCTATCCAGTGGTAATTGTGAACTCCTCAGAACTCTTCCTCAGTGGATACTCACTTTACTCATCTATTTTGATGTCAATATTCATTTCAGTTTATGAATATCTTGGCCTCTAATTATGGGATGCAGTATGGGAACTTCCATAGAAAGCTATTCAAAAAGTGGGAGTGATCCAGGCCAAACGTAAGATTCATATGTATGAGAAGAGGGAACAGGATGTGGAAATTCTCTGAAGACACAATATTGGTCCCAAGGGCTGGAAAGAGGGCCACTAGACGCATTTGAGCAGAGGTCAGTTAAACTTGTTCACCCGTAAGTCTATGTAGCTTCTGAACACAGTCTAGTTCCTTTATAGGCATGTTGTGAGGGTGCACAACCATTTTTAGCAGAAAAGGACATTTCCAGATTTAATCCAGTGACATTATACAAGCAATTATTTGCATACACAGAAGTAGTGCACAAGTATTGAGTATAGAATGCTTGGAGTCACACGCATTCATATGTTGGCATCATTATCATAGTTATATACTTGGTAGTAATTAGGTTATTATTCATTCAATTAAAGATGTATAATGACATTAATTTCATTTAATCCTTTCATTGTCATTTTTAAGTTGCCATAGAAGCTGTATGTATATATGAGGTACCAGGTGATGTCTTAATACATGTGTATATTTTGTAATGTATGAACATGATTTTGTTTCATTTGTAGTCAAATCTGGGTAATTATATGTCTCTCTTCCCTTGTTATTCTTTCTAATGAAATAATTAAAATATTTTCTAGATTTTTTGAAATATGTACTACCTTATCTTTAGTTATGCATTAACTGTACAACAACACACCAGAATTTCTTACTCATAACTTATTGTTTGTTGATTATTCTTTCCCCATTCTTCCCTTCCTTGTACTTTCCTACTCTCTGATAAAAACTCCTATACTCTCAAGTTCTATGAGATCAACATTTTAGATTCTACATATGAGTGAAAACATACAATATTTGACTTTCTGTGCATGGCTAGTGTTACTTAACATGTCTTGCAGTTTCATCCATCTCATCATAAATGACAGGATTTCATCCATTTTTATGGAGCATTCCACTGGGCATTTACAGTATCTTTTGTTTTTCCATTCATCCCTTGATAAACACATCAATTCTAGTTTTTGACTGTTGTGAATAGTGCTGGAATAAACATGGATGTACAGATGTCATTTTTCACATACTGATTTCATTTCCTGTAGATGTATGCTAGCAGCTGGCTTGCTGGCTCATATAGGAATCTTATTCATAATATTTTGAGGAACCTACATACTGTTTGCCATTCACTGCTATACTAATTTACATTCTCACCAACAGTGTATAAAATTTTCTCTTCCCCATATTCTTACCAACATTTGTTATTTTTATCTTTTAAAAATATTAGCCATTCTTACTGAAGTGAGGTAATATATCATCATGGTTTTAATTTGCATTTCCCTGTTCAATAATGATGTTGAACATTTTTCCATATACCAATTGACTAACTGTATATCTAATTTTATGAAATGTTTATTTAGGTTTATTGCCTAATTTTGAATTAAATTTTTTTCTATTGGGATTTTAAGCTCTTTTTACCTTTTGGATATTAACTCCTTGGAAATATACTTTGCAAGATTCTTTCATTCTGTTGATTGTGTTTGCACTCTGCTGATTGTTTCCTTTGTAGTTGCATGTAATCCCATTTGTCTGTTTTTGTTTCCCTGTACTTTTTTTTGGTCTGTGGTCCAAAAAGCCCTTGCCCATTTCAATGTCCTAAAGCATTTCAACTATGTTCTTCCAATACTTTGAGATCTAACATTTAAGTTTTTAATCCATTTGACTTAATTTTTGTGACTTGTAAAAGACAGGAACCTAGTTTCATTCTTACAAACGTGGTTATCCAATTTTCCCACCATTGTTTATTGAAAAGACTGTCCTTTCTCCAATGTGTTTTTAGCACTTTTGCCAAAAATCACCTGGCTCTAAATGCATACCTTTACTTCAAGGAAATCTATTCTGTTCCATTGCCTGTTTCTGTTTTTATGCCAATACCATGCTGTATTGGTTACTACTGATTTGTAGTGAATTTTCAAGTCAAGCAGTATAATACCTTCTGTGTTATTCTTTTTGATCAAAATGGCTTTGGCTATTTATATCTTTTGTGGATTTATATAAGTTTTGACAGACTTGCATTGCATCTATAAATCATTTGGATGGTAAGGACATTTTTACAACAATGATTTTCCTAATCCATGTACAAGAGAGGTCTTTTCACTTTTTTGTGTCTTCTCTAATTTCTTTCATCAATGTTTTATAATTTTCTATGTAGAACTCTTTCACATCTCTGGTTTAATTAGTTTCTGATTTTTAGCTATTGTAAATGGGTTTCTTTCTTGATTTCTATTTCAGACAACTTGCTATTGACATGTAGTACATTGATTTTTGTATCCTAAAACTTTGCCAAGTTCATTATTCAGTTCTAGCAGTTCTAATAGTCTTCTTAGAGTCTTTTTGGTAGCGATTTCTATATATAAGATCATGCCACCTTCCAACAGTGACAATTTGTCTTCTTATTTTCCAATGTGGATGAATTTTATTTCTTTCTCCTGCCTGATTGATCTGAATAGAACTCCCAGTACAATATTGAATACAAGCAATGAATGTGGGCATCATGGTCTTTTTCCAGATCCTAGACAGGGCAATTTCAGTTTTCCCCCAGTGAATATAAATGTTAGAAGTTGGTTTATTATTATATACTGAAGTATATTCTTTCAATTGTTCAGCATTTTTTTATCATGAAAGAATGTTGAATTTTATTGAATGTCTCCTCTGTATCAATTGAGATTACCATGTGGCTTATGTCCTTCACTCTTTTGATATGGAGCATCATGTTTATTGATTTGCATTATGCATATTAAATCATTTTTGCATCCCTGGGATAAATCTTACTTGACTGTGATGAATAATATTTCAATATGCTCTTGGATTTGGTTTACTAGTATTTTAGTGTCTCTGTTCATCAAAGATATTGGCCTGTAATTTCCTTTACTGTTGTATCCTTATCTGGCCTTGGTGTCAGTGTAATGCTGGCAATATAGAATATGTTTGAAGAATTGCTATTATATTACTAACTATGGTATTAGTTTTTCTTTAAGTATTTGGTAGAATTGAGCAGTGAAGAATTTTTATTATGGGTGCAGTTTCGTTATTGGTGTGTTTAGGTATTTTGTTTCTTTGATTCAGTCTTGGTAAGGTGTATATGATTAGGAATTCATCCATTTCATTCAGATTATTAAATTTTGACACATAGTTGTTCATTACAATCTCTAATGATGTTTTGCATTACTGTGGTGTTTGTAATTTTTTAATATCCAATTATATTTGTTTAGTCTTCTCAATGCTTTTCATAGTCTAGCTAAGGACTTGTCTATCTCACCTTTTCTCACAATCATCATTTTTTTCTTTGATGTTTTGTATTAGTTTGTCTCCATTTTATTTATTTATTCTCCATTCCTTATTATTTTTTCTTTCTCTTAATTTTGTGTATTGTTTCTTCTTGCTTCAAATGAAGTGTTAGGTTGCTTATCTGAGACCTTTTTATCTTCTCTTTCTCTCTCTCTCTTTTTTTTCTTTCTTTATGTAGGGTTTTGCTGTTTTCTCCATGATAGACTAGATTGTGCAATCCTCCCTCCTGAGCCTCTCCAGTAGCTGAGGTCACAGGCATGCATAACCTCACCCAGTTAAAAAAAATTTTTTTTTGGTGTTCACATTGATTTCTACAACCATAACTCTTAGTATTGCTTTAGCTATACCTCATAAGTTTTTGTATGTTGTATCTCCTTTTCATTTGTTTCAAGAAATGTTTAAATTTCCTTCTTGATCCCTTCCTTGATCCACTGGTTATTCAAAAATAAGTTGTTTAATTTTCATGTATTTGGATTGTTTCCAAAGTTTATCTTATTATTGCTTTCTATATTTGCACTGTGGTCACCTTTATATGTTTCAATTTTGTTATATTTGTTGAGATTTGTTCTGTGGAAAATCATATGTTATATTCTGGAAAATGTTTCATGTACTGATTAGAAAAATTTGTATTTGTTTGTTGTTGGACAGAATGTTCTGTAGATACCTATTAGTTTCGCTTAAACTAGGGTGCAATTTACCTCTGATATGCCCATTTATATTTTCTATCTGTATAATCTGTACATTGCTGAAAATAATCTGTGTCCCTGGAACATTGATCCACTTTAAGTTGACTATTGTTTAGGTTATAGGTTGTGATCTAGTTTCATTCTTCTACATATGGAAATCCAGTTTCCCAGCACCAATTTTTTAAAAAGTCTATCTCTTCTCCATTGTAAATTCTTGGTACCATTGTGAAAAGTCAGCTGGATGTATATGTGGATTTGTCTCTGTATCTTCTATTTTACTCCACTGTTCCTAAAGCAATACCATGCTATTTTTGTTACTATTGCTCTGTGGTGAAATTTGAAATCAGGTGTTGTTCTAGCATTGTTATTCATATTGCTCAGAATTGCTTTGGTGATTCTGGGTCTTTTATTTTTCATATAAATTCTAGGGTTGATTTTTCTAAAGTTTGAAGCACATCATTGGAGTTTTAATGGGAATTGCACTGAGTCTGTAGGTTGGTTATGGCCATTTAAACAACTTTTGTGTTTGTGTGTGTGTGTGTGTGTGTGTGTGTGTGTGTGTGTGTGTATGGTGCTGGGGATGGAACCCAGGAATGTTCTACTTTTACATTGATTGATTTGTGTAGGTTGAACCATCCTTTATTCTTGAATAAAACCAATTTGGTTATGATACTCTATCTTTGATAAGATTTTGAATTGGAATTGTTAATACTTCTTAAAGATTTTTACATTTCTGTTAATAAGATATACTGGCTATAATTTTCTTTCCTTGATGAGTTATTATGTGTTTTCATGTCAGTATGATACTGACTTCTTAGAATGAATTTGGGAGAGTTCTCCTTTTCCATTTCATGGAACAATTTTAGGAGCATCGGAAACAATTTTTTTTTTTTCAGTATGAGGGATTGAACCCAGGGGCATTTTACCTCCGAGCTACACCCCTAGTCCTAATTTTTACTCTTTATTTTGAAACAGGGTCTCACTATACTAAGAAGACATTTTTAGTGGAGAAAATGTGACAATGTAAAAACTAAATTTGCCATTTTGCATGGTATTGACATGAAAATAACTCATTTGATCTTATTTGTATTCTAGTTTCAAACAAAAGTATTTGTTTTGGCTAAATATTTTCATGAATATATTTGAAGCTTAAACCACTATGCTAGGAATTTCAACTGATGGGTGTTCCAGAATTTAGCCTCAAAGGATAAAAAAGAATAAAGGAACAAAAAATATTGATCAGAATAAATAATAGTAATAACTTTATTGTTGTTTGGATGCATGGTGAAAAAATTTAATTCTCTGAGGACAAAGAATAACAAAGAATAGCCCCAGTACTTGGGAGGCTGAAGAAGGAGGATCACAACTGCATCATCAGCCTACTTTTTCTTGGTAACACACACACACACACACACACACTTGAGAATAAACAGCCTGTTAAGCCTGAGATTGACATTGGTATTTTCACATATGTATACATAGCTGATGGTAGTAATTCCTTCAAATGAACCTCACTCTTCCCTCTCCCCTTCCCATAGACTACTTCCCTGGCTCCATTGAGGTTTCTCCTTCTATGCCTGGAGTTCCTCTGGTATCCAAATTATTCCCTAGCTTCTGTATATTAGATAAACAATATGACCCTTCACTTTTTGTGATTGACTAATCTTATTTAACATAATGTTCTCCAGGTTCTTCCATGAAATAATTTTGTTCTTTATTGCTGAGTGGAATTCCATTGTGTGGATATCCCATAATTTTATAATCCATTCATTTGTTGATGGACACCTAGTTTGTTTCCATAATTAGGCTATTGTGAATTGGGCTGCTATGAACATGGGCATACATATATTACTGTAGTTCTTTGATTTCAGCCCCATTGGAAATACACCCAGGAGTTGTATAGCCAGATCATATGGTGGATCCATTCCCAGTTTTCTGAGGAATTTCCATACTAATCTCCATAGCAACTGAACTAGTCTGCAATGAACTAGTTTGCAATCCCACCGACAGTGTAGGAGAATTCTAATTTCCCCAAATCATAGCCAACATGTATTATTTTTTGACTTCTTTATGATTGCCATTCTGATTGGGGTTAGATGGAATCTCAGTGTAGTTCTGATTTGCATCTCCCTGATTGCTAATGGTGTTGAACAATTTTTCATTTATTAATTGTCAATTTGTATCTCTTTTTTTGTGAAGTGTCTATTCTATTCAATTGCCCATTTGTTGATTTTTTTTAGTGTAAAGTATTTTAAGTTCTTTGTATATTCTAGATATTGGTCCTCTATTGGAGGGATTAGCAAACATCTTCTCCCATTCTGTAGTCTTTCTTTTTAGATTCTTGATTATTTCCTTTGATGAGCAGAAACTTTTTAATTTAATGCCATTCCATTTATTAATTCTTGTTTTAATTTCCTAAACTTTGGGGTTTTTTTTTTTTTGAGGAACTGTCTGCCTGTGCATATATGTTAGAGTGTTGAACCTATAAGGAAAACTATAAAAAGTTGAAAAAAGAAATTGATGAAGACCTCAGAAGATGGAAAGATCTTCCATGCTCTTGGATAGGCAGAATAAATATCATCAAAATGGCCATCCTCCCAAAAGTGATCTACAGATTCAATGCAATACCCATGAAATTACCAAGGTCACTCCTCACAGACATAGACCAATGAGTCCTTAAATTCATTTGGAACAACAAAAAGCCCAGAATAGCCAAACTAGTTCTTATGAACAAGGACCATGCAGGAAGTATCACAATTCCTGACTTCAAACTCTACTACAAAGCCACAGTAATAAAAACATCATGGTATTGGCACAAAAACAGCCACATAGACCAATGGAGCAGAATAGAAGATTCAGAAACAGTCGCATGTGCTTACAGTCAATTGATTTTTGACAAAGGAGCCAAAATTATACACTGGAAAAAAGATAACCTCTTTAACAAATGGTGTTGGCAAAACAGGTTAATCATATGCAGGAAAATGAAATAAACTCCACTTTCTCACCCTGCACAAGAGTCAACTCAAGGTGGAGCAAAGACCTGGAAGTCAGGCCAGAGACCTTGCAGCTACTTGAAGAGGGCATAGGCCCAACACTTCAACACATAGGCACAGGTAAAAATTTTCTCAACAAGACCCCAAAAGCACATGCAACTCAAAGGAAAATCAATACATGGGATTGCATTAAACTGAAGAGCTTCTGTGCAGCAAAGGAAATTATCAAGACCCTCAACAGAGAGCCCACAGAGTGGGAAAAAATTTTCGCCAGCTACTCTTCTGATAGAGGACTAATATCTAGGATATACAGAGAACTCAAGAAACTCACAGCTAAGAAAACAAATAACCCAATCAAAAAATGGGCAAAGGATCATCTAAATAGACACTTCACCAAAGAAGAAATACAAATGGCCAATAAATGTATGAGATGTTCAACATTATTAGCAATCAGAGAGATGCAAATCAAGACTACCTTGAAATTTCACCTAACCCCAATCAGAATAGCAATCATCAAGAACACAAACAACAAATGCTGGCAAGGGTGTGGAGAAGTGGGAACCCTAATACATTGCTGGTGGGATTATAAATTAGTGTAACCACTTTTTAAAAAAATTTTTTATTGTAGTAATTCATGCAATATAGCATACATCTTTGTTAAGTACAAGTTGTTAACAACATATTTGCACACAATTCTCATTTGACCCTTCCCCAATTCCCTCCCCATTAGTGTAACCACTTTAGAAAACAATATGGAGGATCCTCAGATGAATGGGAATGAACCTAGCATATGATCCAGCAATACCACTTCTGGGTATCTACCCAAAAGAATGGAAACCAAACTATCAGACTGATGCATGTGTATCTATGTTTATAGCTGCACAATTTACATTGCCAAACTATGGAACCAGCCAAGACGTCCATCAATAGATGAATGGATTACAAAACTATGGGATATGTACACAACGGAATTTTACTCAGCCATAAAGAAGAACAAAATCATGTTATTTGCAGGGAAATGGAAGGAACTGGAAAACATTATGTTAAGTGAGATTAGTCAGTCACAAAAAGTAAAAAATCGTATGCTCTCCCTAATATATGGAAGTTAGGGAGAAAAGGGGACATAAGAGGGACTCCAGAGGAAGAAGGAGAAATCTTAGATGAGCAAAGAATTTGACTTAAGAGAAGGTGATGGAGGGAGGGAGGACACCCTAATGCGCATGATGTACTTTCGTAAACATATCAAAGTCAATTACTAAACTGAACTTGAGAAGGAGGAAGGGTGAGGGAGTGGGGCAGGAATTGGGGAAGGGTTAAATGAGAAATGTGTGCATGTATGCCTTTTTCAGCTTATACCTAACAAAGATGTATGATTACAGGGTACCAATTAAAAAAATAAAAACAAAGAAAGATAGGAATCTCTGAAGAGCACAGTCTGAAAGTTCCTGAGGAACACGTATTTTTCAAGAAACACAAGAAGGGCCTATGAAAGACAGAGGCATACAATGCCAAGACCATGAATGTACCTTGAGATCATCAAGGACTTTGTACATTTCAAAGAGGTTAAGTTCAATATCCCAAAGGGTACTAGCTACAAGTTTAATTGACTTTCCTACATCACCCACGCAAGCTCAGGAAGTTTGCTGTGCCAGCACTGAAAAAAGTCTCAAGCTCTATTGACCAAAGGCCAAGGCTCAAACTAAGGCCATGTGCATATTCCATTCCATACTCAGCCTCTGCCTCAGACTCCCAAAGTCACTCAGGACTCCAAGACGATTCCATAGTAAAGGCTTCTGTCTGTGAATATGTGAACAGAAGGACCTATGTAATACCTGGACTTCCTTGTGCATAGTATTAGTATCTTCCTGTGCTGCTTGTACATATAACCCAAGGCAGGAAAAAAAAGAATTTGGTAGGTATAAAGTGTATCCAAGAAAGCATATCCAAGTATCCAAGGGTGGTGATAGTGCTAAGCAACCACTGGCCTCAGACATTTCCTGAAACAACTTTCAGATAGAGGAAAGACAATAATTCTGCCATGCAGTAAGCTAAAGCATTCAGGTTCAGATAGCTGTAATTTTTGCTACCCTATACTTCTCTGATCTTTTCCTGTCAATTGCACCATATATACTTTTATGTCACCCCACTTGGATTTGCATTGTTAGTGCCAGATATTTTCCTTTTATGTTCAATTATTTCTAGTTAGGATCAGTCTATAGGCTGTCACTTACCACTGTCTGGAATAACTGGATTTTTTTTTTTTTACTGTAAAACTTATTAGAACATATGATGATGATTAATGAGTTTGGGATGGAGTTTAGAAATGAGAACAACTAAGTGACCAGATTGTCTTTCCTTGTGACATCTCTTTCACATCTCCCTCTCATGTCCTTTCTCCAGCCTCTCAGACTAGTCATCTGCACAAGAACAAAGGAAATACTTAATCATGCTCTCTCTAGAACAAGGGATGAATGTCAGGTTTATACAAACCAACTTTAACTTTCCCTAAAGAAGTTCACTCTGTTTTACTCATATTTCTACCTGAAAATTGACCATATTTTCTCTCTGGACCTTCAAGCCTGGAGTGTGGAGATAACTGATGTACTTTAATCTTCCTTATTCCAGAATCCACCTACTTGGTTTCTTTTTGTTTGTCTCTCCAAAGGTCACATTCACACTGATATCACAAGTAGTTTGAGTAAATAACTCCTTTCTAAAGATTTCAACAAATCTTTACTGAGTACTTAATCATTGAGATGCCCTGTGCTAATATCACAGGAAATAGATGATGAATAAATTGGCTACTGCCTTAACAGTACATATTTTGAGGGGAGCAAGTGGGGGAATCAGATATGCAAGTAAATAATGCAGTAAAAATGGTAAGTCCAGGAATGGAGGAATGCACTCCCTGTAATCTGCTGAGGAAAGAATGACCAACCCTACTTATCTAGTCCTTCCAAGGCCAATTAGAGGCACCCTCCCTATAAAGAATCCCTTAATGACTGACTGTCTGTATTCTCTCTCTACTTGGATCAGTTGACCAACATTTTATAACTGCCACGTCACTGGACACATTATATTGCCATTTACCACTGGATTTTGAACTTCTTGAAAATAAGATCCAAGTCTGTTCTACATTATGCATTGCTAGATTCAACTTGCTCACATAGCATTTAGAAATTTTGTATCTTATGAATCATTTTTGTCTATAGTTTCTCTTCCTATAGTGTCATTTTCCAAGTTTGGTATCTTGGAGGAAATATACTTTTAAATTGAACTGGTTGCCCTCCTGCTTTTCTCTCTCTTCTCCAAAATAGTTTTGAGATAAACAATTGTTCTTGATTTATATAATTCCTATAAAATGGATATAGTGGCTTTCAGGGGAGGAGAACTAGAAAATAAACTTGGAAACAACTATTACTATATTAGAAACCCCAAATTTAGTATGATATACCACAATTTCTGTATCTTTTCATCGGATGGTTTGCATTTGAGTTTTTCCAATTTTTGTTTCTCTGAATACTTGTATGCACATACAGACATGTGTTTTTAACATTTCTCCTTCATAAATACCTGGAATTGTAATGCAAGACCCTATTATAAATGTATGTTTACATATATAAAACATTATCATCCTGAGTTTTAAAATGAGCATTACCAATTTGCATTCTCACTAGTAATGTATGTGAATTTCAATGACTCCACATTCTTGTCAACATTGGTGTTTTTAGTCATTTGAACGGTTTATAATGATATCTCATTGTGGTACTAGTATAAATTCTTGCCTATGTTCAACATTTTCTCATGCGCTTATTGATCATTTTTAATATCTTCTTTTGTGAAATATTTGATCACATATTTTGTCTGTTTTTTTCAGGTGGGATCACATATTCTGCCTGTTTTCTACTTCTTAATTTCCAGGATCCTTTACAAGTTCTGGGTGCAAGTCTTTGTTCAGATATATGTTTTGCAAAAACTTTCTCCAGCTCGGTGTCTTCACATTTTGTTTTCCTAAAACTAAATAATCAATGTTGGTGAAGTCCATTTTATCAAATTTTCTTTATAATTGTGTTTTATATATTTTTATCAGTGCATGTTAATTATACAGAGCAGTGGGTTCATTGTGGAATATTTGTACATGAACATAACATAATTGGACCACCCACTCTCACTACTTAGCATTTCCCCTTTCCTCCTCACTTTTCTCCCCCTGATCCTTTTCCTTACCTCTAATTTCCTAATGTGCATTTTCACCTGTTGCTTTCACTTAACATTATTCTCTTCTGTTCCATCTATTTTTCTGCAAATGGCATAATTTTGTTGTTGTTTACATCTGAATAATTCTCCAATCTGTATATGAATCATATTCTATTTATCTTTTTGCCTGTTAATAGACACCTAGGCTTATAACTATTATTTGTTGTTCTCCAACAAAATAGGTGTGCACATATCTCTAAAATATGCTGATATTAATTCTTTTGGATAGATACTGAAATGTGGTGAACCTGGATAATATGGTAGATTTATTTGTCATTCTTAG
>PVLC010045638.1:0-11728 GCA_004027655.1 Graphiurus murinus | reverse complement strand
ACATAAAGTTGGGACCAACTGCCAGGGTTTGGCATGAACAATTGAGTGGCTAATGGGGCTGTTTATAGTGGAAGTCCACACATCCTGACATGAGTAGGAATCACCTAAAGGACATTTAACTACTTCAAGACCCTGGGCCACTCCCTAGAATTTTGACTCAGTAGATTTACAGGGAGGGATCCAAGGATATAAATTTTTCTGAAAGTACCCCTAGATTATTCTGGTGCAAGAGGACAGAAGACCACCTTCAGAGGCATTGATAAATAGGAAGCATCCTGAAGGAGAGAGAGATTTGGAGGAAAGATCCCAAGGTTTAGCTGCAGAGAATGATCCACTGCTGTGAATAAGTTCTATCCCACCTATCTCTAAACTAACCTTGAAGAAGAATAAAACTGAGAAGGACACAGGAAAGACCCCCTCCCCTAGTCAAGCTGTTACTGGCTCAATGGATTCTGTGCTCTCCAGCAGAAGAATCAGAAAGAGGCACATCTGAAATGAGGTAAGACTTTGTTGGGACTTCTTGCTCGAGCAGAAGGGAGACACAGCACTGACCAAGAAAGTGTCAAGTTGGCTCTCAGGACAAAAGAGAGAGCTAGTTTTATTCATGTGAAAAGGAGGTAGCGATGGGCTAGAGTTTAGAAATATGAGTTGGTTTTAGATACATTTCCAAATGTGTCTCACTCCTCACCTCTGGTAAAGGGAGCACTTTAACTTTGAGGGAGGAGTAGTTTGCTGGTCATCCTGGAGCCAAATATTATGTCTCTCCTATTGATGCAGCCTCTTGTATAAACATCTTCCCTTGTAATAAGGATGAGTTGTTGTAGCTGCTCAGGGAGTACATCGGTGGAGATGAGATGAAAACACAAATCGTGGCAAATAGGAAGTTAAGGGCCCTGGAAATTTGCTCTTTCGGTAACTCCTCAACAATTTTTTTTCTTTTATGCTGCTTATCCTGGGAGAGTCATGGTGAGAGGATCTTAGCGAATCCTGACTCTAATGATGTACCTCATTTCTGAGGCTAATAAGAGTGAGAATTGGTGAGTGAGAAGGTAGAGAAAGGCATATACCCTGCTTTTAATAGCTAATAAGCCATGAATTAAGGTGGAGGAGCAAGGAAAAGCATGCCATACTTTTAAAAGTTAACAAACTATGAATTAAGATCCCTAGAGTATATAATGTCTTCATACTCAACAATTTCTTACAATTTCTCTTTCAATGGCGCCAATGTAATTCCATTCTTTTTTGGCACGAGAGGCTTCATTAGCATACTCCTACTTTTATTGAATTCTAAAACCAAAAAGATGAGGTTGAGTGGTATCCAAGAAAAACAAAACAAAACAAAAAAAACATTTAGCCTATTTTGGAACACTATCAACTTTAATGTATAATTCTGTACACATTTAATACATTCTCTTGCCAAAATTCTATTTTCAAATCATACATTTCAGTTATTCTTTCCCATACTAAATAGGTTAAGTGATGGATGATTTTAAAAGTGACCCAAAATTGTGTACATCTACTTTTGAAAATGCATGTCAAATGGTAGATTTAAATAATAGTATAAATAAGTGGTTGGAATTTTCACTTAACTACTAAGAGACCAGAGAATTGGTGTTTTAATGTACTTAAATGGAATAAAAATAATCTGATTCATTAGTGTGTAAGTTGCTATGTTATTACTTACAGTGTTTGGCATTCACACACTCATTACTTAGTACATGATACTTTTTATGAAGATGTGTAAACTCTCTGGGCATGAGTCCATTTTTAAAATGTAGTTTCTCTGAAACAAAGAAGTGCCTGAAGGCAGAAAGCTGTAAAAATAAAATAGCTGACTGCATACAGAGCCACCTGTGGAGTTGCGTGCATTCTGGAGAATTTTCAAGGCAGAAGACAACAGGACATCAAACTGCTTGTACTCTAAGGAGCTGCTTAGTTTAAACTGTGAAATGAGGAGCCTTCAAACAAAATAGGAAGCAAATGGATTTAATGTGGAAAGGCTACTGGAGATGCCAATTAGCAAAACAGGGGTTAGCCTGGGAAGATTACAGATGGGTATGTGTTTCAGACCTGCATGGTAGTGTCTATACAAAGCCTTGTGTGATGGCATTTAATTCACACATCCACTTGTGATATTATAATTGAGATGAATGTATCACTATAATATTCTGACTTCAATTCCTTTGGAAAGATACCCAAGGGTAGCATGACTGGGTCATATGGTGGTTCCATTCCCCAGTCTTCAGAGGAATCTCCAAACTGACCTCCACCGTGGCTATACTAATTTGCAATCTCGCCAACAGTATATAAAGGTTCCTAGTTCCCCACATCCTCGCCAGCATTTTTTGTTTGTATTTTTGATGATTGTAATTCTAACTGGGATTAGGTGCAATCTCAGTGTAGTTTTGATTTACATTTCCCTGGTTGCTAATGATTTTGAACATGTTTTCATATATTCATTGGCTATTTGTATTTCTTGCTCTGAGATGAGACTCAGAGGGTATATTTGGTGTACCCACGCCACCTATGTAGGAAATGGAAGAGATAAGATTTGAACTCAGGCCTGATTCATAGCAGGGATGAGGTCTCTACAGGATCCATTTTTGGGGCATGAATTACCTAACAGAACTTTCTCTTCTTGGATTTCAGGTTAGCTGCAACATAGCAATCATACTTGCTGATTTTGGTTTCATTATTTATCTTGACTCTAATATAAGCTTATGGAATTCTAGTTGAATAACTTAGAAAGCTACTTCTGAGAACAGGGAAAACAGGAAAGCCTGGCTCCCTTATCCCTTTGTGATTTTTTAAAAAATGCCAGAAAGGGTAATCTGCTCATAAAAGGCTGGTAATACTCTGCTTCTTTGCCAATTCTTTTAGCTATTTATGCTCTTGTTTTACTATTGTGTTACTAGTTCAATATCAATGTCTTCAAAATGGCCACAATAATACCATTAATCATTTTACAAGTAATCATATATATTTATATGGAACACATGATATGGATCAGACTATAGGTCATCTATCGTATCAATAGTACTGTGTAACAAACCCCCCGGGGACCCACTGAGCATTTTCTCCTGCAAGGGGACATGGATCAGTCAATTTAAATTCATCTAAAGTGGGCATGTCTGCTTTAAACAGAGGGACTAAATTTGATTGTTCCTGTGTCTTGGACTCAGGTCTTCTACATGAGTCTTCAGCCTGGTTCCCAAGGCTGCAGAGACAGCAGATACTCAAGGGAAAATGGGCTGGAGGGGATGGCAGAAGCACAAGAGAGCAAACCCAAGTGTGTGAGTACATTTCCAGCCTTGACTTGTGTCATATCTTCTACCAAAGCAGGGTATGTGCCCAAGCCCAAGTTAAAGGGAAACCACCCACCCAAAGAAGAATGAAATGCAAATTCATGTAACTATAAAAGGAGAGATAAGGAGTTGGGAACAATAATTGATCTGCCAGAGAGCAACTATGTGAAGTTTTTTAACATCATGTTAATTTAAATAGCCCTGCAAAGTTGGAATGAATTTTCCAGTACTCCCCAAAATGAAACTGAAACAGAGAAAAGCTAAGCGCGCGCACACACACACACACACACACACACACACACACACACACACACACACTGTAACAGCTATTAAATGGCAAGTAAAATACACAGACTTAAGTCTGGCTAATTCAGAGGCTCTTTTGTTTCTCTAATTATGACATTTCTCCAAACAAAAGGTAGCAAAAGGCAGTTAGTGCAAAGACATCTGTTGGACTTCATATTTCATGGAATTTTACTATATTTGTTTTCTCACTTATTGATATAGCTAGGGGCAAATTTGAACATTCTTTCAATGTATTCTCACTCTTCTTTCTGCATTATTTAGCCATTGCTGGTTATCTTATTAAGTTCATAACTTAGTTCACCCCCAAATTAGCTATATACACCAGCCAGCTTTTACCACTTTCATTGCACTGACCTTTTGGCTTAACACAAACATAAAAGTTGAAGATTTGTTTCTGGAAAAATCAAGTTACTATTCATTAACAACATAAATCATGTTTGTTTTACTACTTGAACTTAAGTTGTTTTGAATGTTTGGGATTTTTTTCCCCAATATACACTTGGGGACCTACTATGCGTTGGCCTCATCATATTATCTTAATGAGGCCCAATAATACTGTTGAGGTGAATCCTCAGCTCAGGAACTTAGTATCTGCAAGGTCCTTGGCTAGCATGATTGAAAAGAATTTCAGCACACGCCAGTCAGAGATATGGACAGAGGTTTGTTTAGGGAAAAGGGAAGAAATACGTATTCAAGAGAGGATGTGGGCCACCTCAAGATGAAGAAGGGCATTTTGAGGAGTTCAGAGCTCTCTTCTTATAGAGGACTTTCACGAGGGGTAGTCTTAGAGGAGGTATGTGAGGATGATCTCAGTTTGGTAGTCTGCGAGGCAGTTTATGGTGGTCTGGTAGTCTGGTCAGCTTTAGGATGGATTATCTCAGTCTGGTAGTCCTGAGGCACTTCCTAGTGGTTTGGTGGTCTGGCTAATGTTTAGGTCCTCAGGCTGATTGGGGTCCTTATTAGCTGATAAGCTGGAGAGTGTTCTGAATTATGGGTTTCTCAAAATATAGTACCTGTCTTGTTATCAATGCACAGGGCATTTATACTTTATTTTAGTTAACTCTGAGATTTACAGATTTCCCAGGAATTTGGGAGAGTTAGGCCTGGGAAAGAGAAGTGGTTTGTGGAGTAGGGGCTGAAGTGCTTCAGCTCCAGGTTTTTAATATTAAAGTTATATTTTACTTTCCCTTCCTGTCTGTCTCCTTTCTACATACTTATTTCTTCTATCTTACATCAATACCACAATAAAGAATATGCTGCTAACTCCATATTACCCATGAGGGAATGGAATGTCCAGAAGGTTAAGTAATATGATCAAGGTCACACTGAGCTTTTCACTTAGGTGTTCGGTCTTATAATAACTAACAAGTGTAGTTAACTTTCTAGTCAACTACATTCTCTTTTCCTAGAATTCTCATAAATTGTCCCTCCTGCCCCAGGTTCTATGGTACTCAGGTACTGCCAAAGAACTTCTGTAGACATAGACAGATGTCTGTTCTTCCAGAAAGACATTTCCTGAACAGATGTAGTTTCACACAATGAATTTGAGGCAAAAGAACAGAGATGCAATAAGTGAGAAAATAACGGCAGGGAGAATAATAATTATTTTAGTAGGAATAACCGCGTTTTGAGGATTAAGAACCCATGAAATGAAATCAGAAAGTTTTGGAAAGACAATAGAAAAAAATTTTGTCTTTGAAATAAAGAACTGAACCTCTAGATTGAAGGAACATCTGTTTAAAGAATACAGAAAAACTGACACCAGAACACTTGGTTAAGTTTTTTAATTTCAAAACTGTAGAACTATTACAGGGTCTAACAAAAAAAATAAAATATGACTAACAATACCCTGGGGTTGTAAAAGAAAAGATAGGAAGACAAATGAGACATATGCTCTTTTCTTTTTCTGACATAGCAGGGAGCCTGTATTATATAAAATTGAAATCCATAATAAGAAAAAGCACAATAGTTCTAAACTTCTAATATCCCTCCTAATCTTCTTGTCTTCAACACAGAGGGAACATTTAGGGATGAATATTTTTGTGATGAAGAAATATTTGTACAAAATTAAGTAATTCTCCTTTATTTTACTCTTCTTTGAAAATGTCAAGTGAAATTAAAATTTAAAATTATGCTTAATATAATGCATCATATCTAATTTTTATAAAATTGTTTTTATCTGAGTGCAGTCAGCGAGAGATATCAGAATACCATTCCATTAATATTAATAGGCTATTTTTTCTGGCTCATAAAATGACACCAGTGCCAATTTTTTTCACCTTTATACTTTCTTCTGTTTAATTTTTAATGAGCATAATAATTTTTATTAAAACTAAGAAGAATTACAATTTTTAAAGAATTGTATTTGCAGATATTGAAAGGATATCCTTCCCCAATTCCCCAACAAAATATTTCTTTATAAGCATATAGTTCATTTAATTCAGCAAATATTAACTGAACATTTTCAATGTCCAGCATGCTTTGCTAGGGATTGAGGGCACCAAAACCAACAACTTCTGCAATGAACAAAAGAATACAGTAAGAACAATTTAATATAATATGCTTCATGCCAAGGCAAGGTTGTAAATAGGATGCTCCCCAAATCTTAAGGGCTCTGAGCAGCTTCCAAAAAGGAATAGCACTTGAACTAAGCTTCGGAAAATGGCTAGGAATTCTAGAAGGAAAAAAAAAAAAAGGAGAGGAAGAGGAGAATCACTCTAGGAAGACAGAATAGCCTGAGTTAAATTATAGGAATCTGAAAGGGGCCCACAGATTAAGAACCTGCTAAAGAACCCACCGAACAAACTAACAGAATATAAATATAAATATGATGAGTTGAGCTTCCAGAGACAAAATGTGAGTACCTCAAACAAATGCAATCTCCTTGATAAGAAAAAACCTGGAGAGATACATAACTCTGGTTTAAAAAAAAAATGGAGGTAGGGAGGGAAGAAAGGCAACGAATGTATCTTGAATAAGTACAGGCTGCTATCACCTCTTTCTTCCCCAGCTGTGTTCACCTGGAGTCTCCTAAAAATTCACAGGTCAGCCCTGTAGTTCTCTGCTCCTAGGTCAGCTCAATTCTTGAGTCAGACACTTAAGTCCTCCTAGCCCCATCACTGTGGGTTGCCTTGGTGATCTGCTATGCAGGTAGCACACAGGGGCTGAGCACAGGGCATCAATATATGCGAATCACAGCTTCCACTTAGCATCCACTCTGCTGGGCTTCTGCCACCTTATCTATCTTTACTCCTTCAGTGTATGGGAGTGTCTCTGAAAATAAGATGTAGCCAAGGTGCTCACAGCTTAACTAGCTCTTTCCAACCTCCACACAGGGCAAGGAAAAGTAGGATCCCAGTTACCATTCCATTTGGACAATTTTCTCCTTTTCTGAATAGGTCTACACTGCCATCTACCTGAGGCTTGGTTCTGTCACTCTCTGAGTATGCATGTGGCCCCCTCACCACTTGGACTTCCCTTGAGGATTCACCCTTGCCAAGATCAGGGTGGTTGTGACACTTTCCAGTCACTTCTATGGCTAGATCAGATCCTTTGAGATCCATGCTTCTTCCTCCTTCCCATTTTAAGTATGTTTTGCAGCTAAGCCCAGCAAATTAAGACATGAGTGGAAAGGGAATGGTCTAACCAAAAGAACACCAAGTCAAATCCATCAAATTCAGCTTTCAAATCTAGGTTTGTACATAAGATTAATGTGACAAAAAACAAAAAACAAAAAAAGCCTACTACAAGAACATCAGGTGTTAGATAAGAAATTATGTATACCTTATGATTTATGCTGATTCCTTAAAATTGTTAATGTGGCAATGTGATATTATACATTAAGGGATTGAAATTAATATCACTGTGATATGTTTTGACCGTTTGATTGTTTAGTTCTTACTTTTACTTTTAGGTACATGTTTCCATTTAGCCTCAACAGAAACCAGCTTCTCTTCCTGAGATTTGTGTTAACAAAACATAGCCTCAGGTTCTCTTTTCAGTTTTACATTTTATAATTCTGTAGAAGGATAGATAAATAGATGATAGATAGATAGATAGATAGATAGATAGATAGATAGATAGATAGATAGATATAAGACAGACAGGAAGGACAAGGAGAGATGACATACATTCTTAGCAGGTGATTTCAGATATTAAAGAAGGAATTGTGTCTTTAGAAATACACTTTGATCACCGCTTAGGTACAGGAAGTGAGAGCCTGATGATTTGTCTTTAGGATAAAAGGCCATAAAGCTTGAGGGAGGGTGCTCAAAAGAAGAAAGATGAGGAAAAGAGGACAGGGAGAAACACAGGGGATGCGGGAGCCTGAATGATGGAACAGACCTGCATGTTTAGGGATCACTGTCTTTCTCTATGTCAATCCCTCTATTTCCTCCAACTCTTTAGTGAATTTTGCCACATGTACCTATGTGTTCTGGTTGTAGTTTTGTGATTATGTATTTTTATTATCCCATTTTGTGAAAATTAACAAAAAGAGGTAAGTTGCATATGCAGAACAACTTGAAACAGAATAGGAACAATTTGAGTGTTTGCTAAACTCAATTTGGTTCAGAAACTAAAGATGGCCATGAGAATCTTGTCCCGTTTCTCTCCCATTCTGATCCTGTTAAGTTCATAATTATACACAACATTGTTGTAAGCTTTGATTGTAAGTACTACTTTTCATTAGGTTGAGCATTCCTAAAGAAAGGAAAAACAGAAGGATCCATAAATTCAAATTACATTTATCCTTGATCACCATTTAAGTCTTAATGAGTCACTGTACATGTGCTGTCCATTAGTCAACAAATAACTCGGGCTCAGATCTTTAACAAAGGAAAGAAAAATTTCAAGGGTAATGGCAAATGGGTTCCATCCTTGAAACCTCAGGATCTCCGGTGCAAAGTCAATTATCAGGGGCCTTTACTTGGGAATCAAAAAACCAGAACCCAGTGATGGCAAAGATTTTTGAAGTGAAAAAAAAAAGAAGGTAGGTGGGTAGGAGACCCGTCTCTGTGTACAATGTGACCCAAGAGTGGAATATAGAAACTACCTAGGAAATAACCACAGGTACTTAAAAGACCTGCCAGTAAAATTCTGCCTTCTGAGTGGTCTCACAAACTCCAGGTCTGTATTTCCTTAGTGTAAAAGGAAAATAAAATGTGAATAATTGAAATAGCTTTCTCTTCCTTTCAAAACATAAATTACTGGCTGTTTGATTCAAACTGCTGCTTAATATGCATAGACTGTGTTTGTATGTTTATGACACTGTGAAGATAAAAGGCTCTGCAAGAAATCCAAACAGTCTGCACTCAGTGGGCTCCTCTACCATGCAGCAGATAAGTGCAGCTGACAGCATGTTCTGTTCTTTATTTTCTATCCAACTCCCTCAGCCTTGCCTCCCCCAAAATGTTCCTATCATGAAAATTGTGAGACAAAACCCTGTCCCAGCTAATCAGAACCCATGGAAGGACTTCAAGATGTGCATGTGTGGGGCAAGGGTTAGGAAGGAAAGGATATCTTAACAGCCAAACATGGCTATGGTCAGCAGTATCCAAGAAAGATTTCCAGCATTGAAATTTGGCTTTCATCATTTTAAAGTACAACTTGCCAGGGCTCCCCCAAAACATTATGACTCAGAATACATAGGGGTGAGATCCAGGCATCTAGATCTGTAAAATCTGCCCCTGTGATTCTGAGTGTCTCATTTGGGAGTTGTACCTTAGAATATTCTCAGTCATTTACATTTGACAAGAGTCTTCCTAGGGAAAAGTCTCAGAGAAAAGCCCCAATCCTCACTGTGATATTTTGGTTTCAAAGCTCACCAGAAATTGAATTGTCTCACCTCTGTCTCAACCCAATCAAACAGACATTTTCATAACCACCACTGGGTTTCCCAGAGGTACTTGCAATAAATACCTTAAGTATCCCATAAATGTATAAAATTCATTTCATGATGTGAATATACTTATTTTCAAATTACCTATTTATGACCTCAATAAAATCTCAGGAAAGCAAATTTTAACTGCTAATTTCTATCATGATCCCAGTGTCCAGAGAGAACAGATAAGAAAGAAGTCCACTTGCACGGACCTTCTTGTCTTGGAAGTCCAAGAGGTTAGAATTTGTGCTGGCCAGGATTGCCAATTTATGCCTTGGCATCAACTCCTAAGATCTCAATAGCTTCAAGTCAGAGCATTTCTTGCATCATCAGGGTCTCTGTTCTTCACAGTCACTCAGAGCCCAGAACAAGTGGATGCTCTTCATCTTCTTTTTTTTA
Source organism: Graphiurus murinus (assembly GCA_004027655.1). Classification (NCBI taxonomy): domain Eukaryota; kingdom Metazoa; phylum Chordata; class Mammalia; order Rodentia; family Gliridae; genus Graphiurus; species Graphiurus murinus. Next base: position 1,837 of record PVLC010045638.1, on the reverse strand, counting down.
AATCATCATCTTTGAATGTTTCCAGATTTCACTGACAAAGGAGAAATCCTAGTGCATCTAATATCAACAATTATCTCCCATTCCCAAATCATGAGCTAAGCTAGATGTGTAGTTCCCTCAACCACAAGAGAGCCAAGAAATGCAATCCTAACCATTTATTGAAAGGATAGAAAGCTAGGAATATTCTGTGAATGATACCAATAACAACCAGTTATTCATATCCTCTAAGTAATCTGTTCTTATAACATGGTCTTAATTTCCCTTCTCTGTTACAAATGCTGTAATCTCAGTCCATGATAGTTTTGTTCTAAGGTTCCATGGTTCTCTTCGAAGTTCATCTTTTTATTTTCATTTACTCTACCTCCTGCTATAGTAAGTTCTTCAGTGTTTTCCTGCTGTTATGCCTTTACAGCTACAGTATCAACAAGACAGTGACTGAACCTCTTTATGGTGTTTGTTTATTCCAGCAAAGGAACAGATTTGTATTGGGCTCTGTTCATTCCTTTAAGGGGGGATGTCCTTTAGTCTTTTCTGTACTTCCAGTCCAATGCTATCCTAGTTTCAAAGTAGGCATACAAAATTTGAACAAATGAATGAATGAACATGGTTGATTTTGCTACTTAAAATTTCATTTTGTTCTTAAGGCCTAGAAAAGGACAAAAGCTTTCAGTCAAATAAATCATTAGGCTGAGAGCAACAGAGGCACAAAAGATAGAACTGATTGATTTGACAGAAAACAGCCAATTCCTAGCTGTCACTTGGGGTCTATGTACCAACTAACCATGTATCTATTCTTCAGTCCACATTTAACCCAAATATATCCCCTCTAGCATCCTCAAGTTACTTAAATGAGTCATCAGAGGAAAAGGATCACAAAAACTTGATTAACTTCTCGAATTGAACTTTCCATGCACCACATGGGTTACTGATGTATTGCTTGGGTTTCTTTTTCTGAAGCTGCAACCCTCCAGGTAAAATAGAATTGAAATCATGCTATGCTGTTATGACTATCAATCCCCTGGTCTTCAGAGAAGTCACTTAAAAATGAACACTGGACAGCAGCCTACAAAAGAGGCACCAGGGAAATGACAAACAATATGAATCAAAAGCAGAACAGATGGCAGGAGCAGCTGTGGCATGACAGCCACACTCAGAATATAGTGTCCCTCTTCCCCACCTGGGCTCTCAGCTCATGTGACTCTGCCAAAAGGAGTAGATCAAAGTCCATCCCATGCCACAGAAAAGGATGCACATCAGCTGCCATTAACAAAACTTTCCCCTTGAAGCAGCTCATCTCCCTGTCTTCTTTACCTGCCCTGGGGAGTTGTGGGTACAATCTCCATCCTCTCTTCTCACTCTTTCCTCTGCTATAAATGAGTTAGAATTGGGTTCTCCTAATGTGGGTATTTCCAAACATCTGGATTAATGGTTTTGCACAGATTCAGGTAACTGGTTTCTCCAATAAGAATGTTCTCAATTATGTACATTTTTGTCCTTTTCTTATTATAAAGGTAACACTCCGACCTGCAAGAATATGGAATATTTTAATCAGTATAAAAAACTTTAACTCAGAGACAAACATTGCCAATAGTTTGATTTATTTGTTTCTCATCTATTTCTTCCCTGTACATGTGCAAGTTATTATACTTTAATATTAAACACACTCATAATAAGTAGATGCTTGATTGTATCTTCGAGTTTCTCAAGTCAAAGCCATAGAAGTAGCATTATTTGATCTAATGATATGAACCAAATTGAGGCTTCTAATATACATTGACAAATTGTCTTCCAGAATATTTGTGAAGTTACATAATCCAAAAGTATATTAAGATATATT
>PVLC010045637.1:0-11728 GCA_004027655.1 Graphiurus murinus | reverse complement strand
TGTAATCCCAGCATTCGGGAGGCTGAGACCGGAGGATCTGGGTTCGAGGCCAGCCTCAGCTACCTAGTGAGGCACTCCGCAACTTAGTGAGACTCGGTTTCAAAATAAAGAATAAAAAATAGGGCTGGGGGTGTAGCTCGGAGGTAGAATGCCTCTGAGTTCAATCCCCAGTACCGCAAAAAAAAAAAAAAAAAAAAAAGAAGAAGAAAGAAAGAGAGAGAGAGAGAGAGAAAGAAAGCTAGATCACAAAGTAGCCTCCTGTAGTGGCTGGTATACACAGGTACAGGGCTGGATACTTCGTCAGCATCTGTGCCTCATTGAGTGACCACTGCGGGGCTCTGGGGCTTCGTGACTCCAACCCTATGATCAATAATGTGTTACCTGAATTTTTGAGATGAGTTTGTCAACTTGGAGTCTCTCCCCGCTCAGCTGTTTCCTGCCTCTGCCTCTCTCCCACCTCGCAGCGTGGTTTGCAGAGCGGGGCGTCAGGCCCAAACAGAGCCCGCTGAGCAGGGGAGCGCTGGCTGCTTTAGTTTGCGGCCGGCCAGCCGGGTAAGGGGTAGTAATGACACTTGAACTCGGGACGGGTTGCATTCCTTCCTGTCATGGCAGTAATTGAACACACATGAGACCCCTCCCCCCCTCCCCCGCACGGGTGACCCCGGAGTGTGCCACACACCTGGAAACAGTGAGGTTCAATTAACGTGTCACCGCCACTAATAGGGGCTACTAGTGAGAACCACCAGTCGGCTGCCACGCTGAGCAGCCCGGGAGACAAAGCAGACAGGGCCCGAGGAGTGTGCACAGCCCGGCTTTCCCAGGAAGACCCAATTGCTTTTAATTACTCCAATTCATTTTACTTAATGGCTTTGTTCATCTCTCACTCAGTTACTTTTGTGCTAAAATTACCCAAAGAGAGTCAACGGAGAGGTCACAATGGCCCAGTGAAATTTTTGTGATAACATTTTTTTAATGCAATACTGGGGATTGAACTCAAGGGTGTTCTACCTCCAAACTATACCCCCAGCCCTATTTTTTATTCTTTATTTTGAAACCAGGTCTCACTCACTAGTGCCTCACTAGATAGCTGAGGCTGGCCGCGAACCCGGATCCTCCAGTCTCAGCCTCCCAAATGCTGGGATTACAAGCGTGCGCCACCACGCCCGGCTATAACATTTTTAACGTAAAAAAAAATGATAAATTGAATATGGTTTGAAAGGTGGGATGCAAGGAGAGGAAATGCAGGTGAAAATGATGAATTCTGCCTTTCCAGTCTTTAGGTCACTCTCCGGGTGTTCGTGTGGCACTTACGATGCTGCCGAGATGAGTACCAAGAGCTCAGGCAAGTAAGGCCATGACAGGGGACTAATAATTGGGAGTCAGGGACAAGGGCCAGGCAAGGGCGTGGCGGCACTGGCAGCCCTGCCTGCAGCCTTGGGAGGCTTCCTGGAGGAAATGGGATCTAACCTCAAGGAGGCAGGAGAAGGGGATGGCAGAGGGGAGAGGGCAAAGGTCAGAAGGTGGGGGCGTGGGGGGGACGGCTTGTAAGCCAGGGTCAGAGTCTTCCAGAACCACCCTTTTCCTTACACACACACACACACACACACACACATACTATTCAAATTAAAAAAAAAAAAAACAGGCAAGGCTATAATTTGGGCATATTTTTGGAAGAAAGAGGAAAACTGATATTGCATTTTATATTTGATAAGCCCCATTTAATGAACAAAACCTTGTAGTACTATTTAAATGAATGGACATATTCCAAAACTGAAAACCAATGGTAACTGGGCAAAGGCTGACAACCTGTTCTCTCTGGCCCCGCCCACAGCTGTGATCTTCCCTGGCCACGCCCACAACCCCCCGTTCCCTGGCCACGCCCACCGTCCTGTTCTCCCCCCCCCTCCACTCCCAGGTCTGGGTCTTGACCACACCCACATCTTGGCCACACCCACAGCCTGTGGACTTACCAGGTGGCTCTGGTTCTGTGTGTGTGCATAGAACTTCCCCTATAAACCGAGGGGCTGTCACTCCCATACAGGTGCACTTTGGTATTTGGGTGGCCTCTGTCAGAGACAGGGACCCTGCAGGATGTGCCTGGTCCCCCCCTGACCCACCCTCTAAGGAGAGAAGCGTCCTCTGCACAGGGGTCCAACCTAGGTCCAACCTGGAGGTGATCGTCCTGCTTGGGTTCGCAGGCTCAGGAATCTGGGGCGCTCGGAATGTCTGAAGCTGAGTGCACACTGCGCACACTGCAAGCTGCTCACGGGAGAGGGTGCAAGACTTCTGGGAGTGGTGGATCCCCGGGCTCCTCCTGGGCTGCCTGCTGCCTGCCGTTCTGCGTCCCAGCGGCCTGGGCTCACCTGCTCTCAGCGTCTCCCTCGCCCACTCCTCCAGCACGCTGGAAGCTTCCTCTCTGACCAACAGAAGCAGCGAGACTTAGAGCACCAGCCCTGCACGAGAGACGGGGGCATCCAGAGCCTGCTCGCTGCAGAGGGGGGACCCCACCCCATTGAATGGCACTGCGGGGTACTGTGTGTCTTGGAGGGGGAGGGCATTCCTAAAACCGCAGGACATCACAGCATTCTTCAACCTGGGTTTCATGGTTTGGCTTCTTTCAAAACTGGGTCAGCCGGCTGCTCTTCTTGCATCTGTCTCCATGCCCCGCCCCCCGAAAGAGAGAGAGGCACCCTGTTTAGGGGTTTGCAGAAGGGAGGACTATGAGAGGACTGAGGCGAGGGGAGGACCAACAGAGATCTACCATCCCCAGTCTTCTGGGCTGGTTTGTGTCCTGGTGGACAGGTGTGCTGAGACTTGGGGACTCTGGATGTGCAGTGTGTCTCAAAGGCCTCCTTGTGTTTGTTATTAAAGTACTTGCTGGCCCCTCCTTACCAAGGATTATATTTCCTTGCTCTGCAGACACTGGACTTGACCACATGACCTTCTTGACCAATGAAATGTCAGCAAAAGTGATGTGTAATGCTTCTGGGCAGAAACTTTAAGAAGCTTGGCTTCATTAGGCCCTGGCCATTGGCTCTTTCTTTCACCTCTGCTGCGAAACCAGCTTTCCCTAGTGGACACTGGGTCCTGGATGGTTAGCTGGGGTACCAGGGTGAGGACAACATGAAGCAGAGTGAACATGGTTAAGTATAGAACTAAACCTCTGCTGTCGTGTCTGTGATTTTAGGGGCTGTTTGTTACTGCAGCATAACAGTGATAAAAGCTGACCGATACAGCCCCAGTGACGGTGCAGTCAGGATTGGCAAGAGAGGCATTTGTTTCCTGCGTGGATGAAAACCTTCCCTGGCTCCCCTAAGGACCGCTCCCTGGGCTGCTTCTGAAGATGCCCTCTTGGCCCATTCACAGTCACCTTCGTAGAGAGCACCAGCAGTGATGGCATGAAGAAGAGCACCCCCCTCTAGTCGATTGCAGGCTGCTGATGCGTACAAGGAGGTCAGAGTGGGGGGACATGCATGCATACAGCATCTCCCTTGGGGAATCCTAGCTGTGCCCCAGGACTTTGCAAGGCCTGGAGGTCTAGTGTGGGAGTGTAGGAACAATAAAGGTCCCAACAGAAGTTAGGTCACCAAATATGCCAATTATTCGGTTTTCCTCTCTCAACCCTAAACCTACTTTTATACTGTGCTTTTTGGTGCTGGGACAGGATCTGTAGATTCAATTTCTCCTTTGCCATGGGGATCTGTCTGGTCTGTCAATAGATGACAAGGATCAAAGAAGAATAGGGGACTTGATTCTTCTGTTTCTCTCTTCTTCCTTCTTTCCTTCCTTCCTTCCTTCCTTCCTTCCTTCCTTCCTTCCTTCCTTCCTTTTCTTCGTATTGAACCCAGGGGTATTCTACCTTCAAGTTACACCCCCAGCTCTTTTCATTTTTATTTATTTTTGCTTTGTTTTGAAACGGTCTTGCTAGGTTGCTGAGAGTCTCATGGCATTGCTGAAGCTGGCCTCCAATCTGCAATCCTCCCATCTCTGCCTCCAAGTATTGGGATTGCAGGCATGTGCCATCTTTGGGATTGCAGGCAGGTGCCATCGTGCCAGTTCTGTTTCTATCCCTATTGGCATTGAATCAGCACATGCCCTTGACCCTGAACGCAGCAGCTGGCTCCCCTATCTTCCGGTCTTCACGTCAACGCGTGTTATTTCTTCCTTTCGAGAAACAAAACTCGAGTAGCCCAGGTGGCCAAGTGGGGAAGAGCCAGGTGGGCTGTGTGTCCCCAGCTGATGGCCAGAGACCCCCACAAGCCTCCCACGCCGCCCCCAGAGCTCACGTCAGTTCCTTGGGGCCCAGGGATCCCCGGTCCTGCCACAGCTAGAGTGACTCTCAGCGACCCTTCACAACCCACTTGTGACGGCCTCATAAATCACACCCGTGGAAAAGCACCCTCATCACAGCGGTGCAGAGACCTGCAGAAACGGGAACATAGAATAGGTAGGGTGTTTTTGTTGTTGTTGTTTTTGTTTGTTTGTTTTTCAGCAAGGTGTCATAGGTAAGAGAGTTTTGCACCATAGTCTTTCAGCTCTTAATGTTAATAAAACCAGGGACAACCACAGGCATTTCCTTAGTAGTCTCTATTGTCTGATTACACACGTGGCTATGAAGCATGGTTTCCGGGGGGCGGGGGAGATAGGAAGGCTCAGAATTCCCAATTCCCCTGCGGATCCTGCAAAGCAACCTGGTTACAGCCCCACATGTTATACGTAGAGCTTCCTTCCTTTGGAAGGGGAAGTTTCAGGGCATCCATGTTGCTGGAAAGGGTCATGATGTAAGTGTGGCTTCATTTGTACATTTGTCCTTGTCGTCTCCAAGAGTGCAATAAAGAGGGTGTGGGAGCCGGGCGTGGTGGTGCACAATTGTAATCCCAGCATTTGGGAGGCTGAGACCAGAGGATCCGGGTTCAAGGCCAGCCTCAGCTACCTAGTGAGGCACTCCGCAACTTAGTGAGACCCTGTTTCAAAATAAAGAATAAAAAATAGGGCTAGGGGTGTAGCTCGGAGGTAGAATGCCCCTGAGTTCAATCCCCAGTACCAAAAAAAAAAAAAAAAAATAGGGTGTGGGATGGTGCAGGAGATCGGGTAAGACCCGGCAGAGGGTGAAGGTGCACGAGCAGAGCCACCTCTGGGTCTCCGGCTGCGCCTGGGGAAGGCCTGTGCAAGTCTAACTTTATAGAGAAACGGAAGTGCCTGCTGTGTGTGCAGGGCTGTGTTCTCCCATGCAAATCATCTCTTTTTTGTGTGTATGTATGTGTGTGTTGCTTGTTTGTTTGTTTTTAGTACTGGGGACTGAACCCAGGGGCAGTCTACCTTTGAGCTTCTGAGCTACACCTCCAGCCCCTTTTATTTATTTATTTATTTATTTATTTATTTATTTATTTATTGTTGTACTGGTGATTGAACCCAGGGGCATTTTACTTCTGAGCTGCACCCCCAGCCCTATTTTTTATTCTTTATTTTTTGAAACAGGGTCTCACTAAGTTGCGGAGGGCCTCACTAAGTAGTTGAGGTTGGCCACGAACCTGCGATCCTCCTGTCTCAGCCTCCCAAATACTCCCTTTTATTTTTTATTTTGAAACCGGAGGGTCAAAATAAAAAATAAAACTGAGGGCTCTGCTAAGTTTCTGAGGCTGGCTTCCAACCTGCGATCCTCCTGTCTCAGCCTCCCAAGTGCTGGGATTAATACAGGCACACACCACCACACACGGCCATATCAATCTCATTTAGTCTTTACGTCAGCCTCTGAGGTAGGTGCCCACGCTTGTCCACGGATGAGCAGGTGACATCTACAGGCTGTACACAGACCATTTGTTCTGGTCTGAAGTGGCGCCTGCAAGTACCTATGCCCAATGTCAAGTTAAGTTCACAAAAGAACCGTAGGTGACGACTTCTTTCACATTTTGAGACATGAAGAGCTTAGCTTGCTCCAAGACAACACAATTTCAAATGTGATGTATTTTTGGAGCTGGAAGAGATCTCCAGGGATGCCATGAAATAAACAAACACAGACAGAGGAGGGAAATCTGAGCCTGAAAGAAAGGGCCAGGGATGGGGCAAGAGAGGAAAGGAGGTCATCTGGAGCCAGCGGGCTTCTGTGTCCAGAGGTTGAGCGGGCATCACCAGGGACCACAGGCAGGATGCTCAGGGGCCGGCTGAGAGACAGAGAGGTGGAGCTGAACTCACTGAGAATCCGAGTTGCAGAAACTGGACCGAACCCGTGGCAACAGGGAGGGAATGAAGTTGTCCTGGGGCGTGGTCCCAAAGCAAATCCTGAATCCCATTCTTACTCTATAAAAATCCCAGTACTTGGGAGGCTGAGACAGGAATAAAAAGGATTGGGGGTGTAGCTTAGAGGTAGAATGCCCCTGGGTTTAATCCTCAGTACCCAAAACAAAGAAATGAATGCATGAGGAATTCTGCAGTTGTTTTACACGAAGAAGGGGCTCCCCCGTTATTGGCAAAAAACAGGTAGATTCCCTTTGGAGGAAAGGTTCCTCAAGTTGTTCCTGCTGGAATCTCATAAATCAAAATTAATGTTTGCATGACCTCCCAAACAACAATTAGCAAGTATTTGGGAAAGCAAGTCACCATGAATAAAAACCAACAGAAACAATAATCAACAGCTTTAGGTCCCCAAGGACTATAGAGATGTTTCCATCATTGCAAGAGCATGCAGAATAGTTAAGTATAAAATGTTTAAAGAACAAAAGATACACTTATAGAGATGAATCAACAACAGGAAACATCAGGCGTGAATTTGTTAAATCTGAGGAAAAAAGCAAGTGGAACTTCTGAAAATTATTACTATAGTTAGTGAATAAAAACTCAATGGATAATTTAAACAGTAGAATTCACTGTTAAAGAGAGAATTAATGAACTGGAAGATAAATCTGAAGAACTTACCCAGAATGCAGCAGAGAGATAAAGAGATAAGAATGCGATTTAAAAAAAAAAAATAGAAGAGATACAGAGACTAGAATGAGAAGGTCCAGTAGAGGAGTTGGCAAGCTGTGGTCTGTATGCTAAATCCAGCTGACCATTTGTTTTTGTAAATAAAGTTTTATTGAACACAACCACACCTATTTGTTGACATATTGCCCGTGGCTTCTTTCATAGGATAACAGAGTTGGTTAGAGCTGAGTGTCAGAGACTGTGGCCTCCGAACCCTAAAATACTTACCCTCTGGCCTTTGATAGAAAAAGTGGACCCCTGCTTTCATATATATCTGAGCGGGAACCCAGGAGGAAGAAACGGAGAGAAAGAAAGAGAGGCAATTTTCTAAAAGATAATGACTAAATTTTCCGGAACTAATTGAAAACAGGAAGCCACATATCCAGAAAATACCACATATTCCAAGCCAGAGAAACACAAAGAGAGTCGTGCCTGTGATCGTCGGTCGAACTGTGTCCCTCTGCTATTCACCTGTGAATGTGACCGTCTTTGCAGATATAATTAAGGTAAGGGTGTGTGTGTGTGTGTGTGTGTGTACATGTGTGTGGTGCTTAGGATCAAATCCAGGGCCTCATGCATGTTAAGCATGTACTCTACCACTGACCTAAGTCAAGGATCTTGAGATGAGATCATCTTAGATTAAGATGGGGAGCCGGGTGTAGTGGCACACACTTGTAATCGCAGTACTTGGGAGGCTGAGACAGGAGGATTGCAAGTTCGCAGCCAGCCTCAGCTACCTAGTGAGGTACTCCACAACTTAGTGAGACCCTGTTTCAAAATAAAGAATAAAAAATAGGGCTGGGGGTGTAGCTCGGAGGTAGAATGCCCCTGAGTTCAATCCCCAGTACTGAAAAAAAAAAAAAAATTAAGATGGGCTCTAAATTCAATGACTGGTGTCTTTCTAAGAAAGAGGGGGAGGAGGAAGGGGAAGGGGAAAGAGAAGGGAGAGAGAGGGGAGGGAAGGGGAGAGAGGAGAGGACCAGTGGTCCAAAGCTGAAGGGAAGACGGCCCTGTGAAGACAAGAGCTTCCAAGCCAGGGGACACCTGGAGCCACCAGAAGGCGGCAGAGGCAAGGCAGGAATCCCCCTAGAGCCCTTGGAGGGAACGGGGTCTTGCTACAATTGATTTTGGACTTCTGCGTTTCTAGAACTATGAGAGAATACATCTCTGTCGTTAAGCCGTTCGCTTTGTGGTCATTTGTTCCGGCAACCACGGGAACAAACACAGATCTTGTTTACCGTGAGAGACTCAAAAGAACTCCAAGTTCTTCCGTCATTCCCCACACTAGGAGGTATTAAGTTCCCAGCTCTTGAATCTGGGCAGGCCTGTCGCTGTGTCAACCAACAGAATGTTCAGAAGCGACGCTGTGGGCTGCAGGCCTCAGTAGGAATCTGAAGCCCTGGAACGTTCTGGAAGCTGAGAGCTGTCGCATAAGAAGAGCAGCGACTGAAGAGACCCTGGGAGAGAAAGAGGCTGTGAACTACGTGGAAAGAGAGAAAGGCCGGCCACCCAGCACCCCAGCTGGGCCCAGGTTTCCAGAAGTCCCCACCACCCAACGTTTTGGAGCAGGCCTCCACTCAGCCTCGCTCCTGCTTCATTCCAGAGTCTGGTTCTCGGGTCTAGAACTCCTAGCTCCTGGGGATCTCACGGCCCAGAGGCAGCCCAGCCCCCACGGGTTCTCCCCAGGGGCTTCTGTCACACGTGCATGAGCCGTCCTGGACGTCCCAGTCCAATGGCGCCCCAAGATAACACAGCTCCAAGCAATGTCCTGTGCAGCAGAAGAACTACCCCCCCCCCCCGGGAGCGCAGAGTCTCGAGGAACGGCAAACTCCAGAAAGAAGAGACCTTACAGATGTGCATACTGGTAGGGACAAATTGTCCTTGGCCTCTGTTCTCAGTAGATGAGCTGATAATAATAAAATCATGTATGAGTGAGAGCTTTACAGCACATCCAGGCTAAAATTAAGTCTTAGGTCTCACTATCAATAGCACTAGTTTTATTAACCATCCACAGGAATAATAATATTATTATTATTATTACTATACACCTCTTTTTACACAAAAATAAACAAAACTGATCAAATAGGACAAAACATCAAATTAATGAGTACTGAATCAAAACATCATAAGGAAACAAACTCATGGTTAACTGTGCCTTAGGGCCGGAAGCTTGACCACTAGTTGGGACTGCGGTGCTTCATTTATGGTAACCATGGACACCCTGGTCAGAAAGGAAATGCAAAAAAGAAAGAGTGGGGGAGAGAGGGAGGAAGGAAGGAAGAGCATATACCTGGGACACACAAACCAGGGTCACCAAAAAAAAAAAAAAAAAAAAAAACCTTGTGCATTTCCTGGGAGGTACTAACTCCCTAACAAAACTTTTATCCTGGGCGTCTGCTTAGAGATTTGCCAGGACTTTTGTAAAGATGACAATCTTGTGATACATTTGCTGTTTCTCTACCAAGCACAGACTGTAAACTCATCAGCCTCACTAATTTGTGGAATTTTTTCCTTTAAATATTTGTACTTTTATTTATTCATTTTTATTTATTTTATATTTGTTTGTTTTGCAGTGCAAGGATGATTTTTTTGGAAAAATAATTATGCATTAGCTAAAATAAAAAAAACTTGATAGTCGAGTTGGAAAATTACCCCAGAAGAAAATGATAGAGATAAACAAGGGGAAAAATATAAAAAGAAAACCAGGAAGTCAACACAGAAGCCAACATCCAACAATAAGAAGTCTAGAAAACACAGATAATATGGAGAAGAAACTATTAAAGAAAGACAACCTACAAATGGCATAGTTGAAAAGTACGATTCTCCAGACTGAACAAGCCAGAGAGTATCTGGCACAATGAAAAGACAGAAAGCCCTCCCTGCAAAAAAAAAATCTTAAAATATTTCAGAGAATAAAAAGTAGTTCACACTTTTATGAATTACAATTATGTCAACTGAACAGCAACATTAAATATTAAAAGACAGTGAAGCAATGGCTGCAAATACAATTTCCAACCTGGAATTTTATAACTAACCCAACTAGCAATCTAAGAATGAGAAAACAGATATGCAAAGTTTCAAACATCTGTGTCCCCAGGCACCTCTTTGCAGAAAGCTCATTGAAGATGTATTTCGACAAATGCAAAGTAAACCAGGCTAAACAAAAGAACAGAAAGAGCCACAAAGAGAGAATGAACACATAGGCACACAAAGCACCAGTCCTTGCAGGATTTAATGAGGAATGGTGTTTATATGCTGTCAAAGTCCCTGCAAAAATACTTACCAATTACAGAGGGGAGGAAAGACATTTTTAGTGAGGAAGCCAGGTATCACCTTAGCCAAGTGATGAAGGTCAACATCAACAGTAATGGGGCAAATAAAAATCCTACACCATTTGATAGGATGGGAAAACACAGCCCTGGGGTCAAGGAGCTGTAACATCAGGAAGACTGAGGAACAGCTTCAGATGAAATAAACTAATGAGACATGACAGCTAAATGCAATATATGATCCTGGTCAGGGGAAGAATGTTATAAAGAGCATTATTGGGAAAATTAATGGAATTTGGATATAAACTCTGGATTAGATAGTGTTTCCCTGGTAAATTTCCTAATCTTGATAATTGCATAAAGGTGATGTGAGAAAGTATTCTCGTTCTCAGGAAATACACACTAAAGTATTTGAGGTTAAAGGGCCATGTGTCTTCAACTTATTTTCAAGTAAATCAGAGAAAGTAAGCAATCAGATGGGAGGAAAAATAAACTATTTGTGAATCTAGGTAAAGACTATGTGTGAGAGTTCCTTATATTATTTTGGGGAGTAACTGGTGATTGAACCCAGGGGATTCTACCTCCAAGCTACACCCCCAGCACTATTTTATTTATTCATTATTTATTTATTGAAACAGGATCTCGCTAAGTTGCTGAAACTAGCCTCAAGCCTTTGATCCTCCTGTCTCAGCCTCCTAAGTACTGAGATTACACGTGTACACTGCCATGCCCAGCTTCCTTTTGCTATTCTTGCAACACTTGTGCAAATTGGAAACTATATAAAAAACTACAAGAAGTTTCATCCGTTTTGGTAAGTATTCACTTCCCTAACAGTTTGTATTTAATGGCTAAAAACGTGGCTTTACTAAAGGAATAAATAAACTAAAAGGCAGTATAATAGAGAGCTCAAAAACCACCTACCCGGAGATGAACTGGAGGTCAATTAACTTCCTTAGGACTCAGCTTCCTCATCTGTAAAATGGTCAAATAATAGTATTTATATCATAGGGATTTTGTTGTTGTTGTTTTGCTTTGGTTTTTGGTACTGGGGATTGAACTCAGGGGTGTTCTACCTCTAAGCCACATCCTCATCCCTTTTATTTTATTTTTTGAAACAGGACCTCACTAAGTTGCTGAAACTAGCCTCAAACCTGCTATCCTCCTGTCTCAGCTTCCCAAGTACTAAGATTATAGGTGTGCGCCGCTATGCCCGGCTTATATCATAGGTTTTGAGGATTGTGTAAGGTAAGATGGATAGCGACCACAGCACCTTATTAAAAAAAAAAAAAAAGAAAGCCGGGCGTGGTGGCACACGCTTGTAATCCCAGCATTCGGGAGGCTGAGACCAGAGGATCCGGGTTCGCGGCCAGCCTCAGCTACCTAGTGAGGCACTCCGCAACTTAGTGAGACTCGGTTTCAAAATAAAGAATAAAAAAACTAGGGCTGGGGGTATAGCTCGGAGGTAGAATGCCCCTGAGTTCAATCCCCAGTACCGCAAA
>PVLC010045636.1:0-11715 GCA_004027655.1 Graphiurus murinus | reverse complement strand
ACATTGTAAGCATACATCTTTGTTAGGTACAAATTGATAACGATATATGTGCTCACAATTCTCATTTGACCCCTTCCCCATATTCCCACCCCACTCCCTTGCCCTCCCTCCCTCTCAAGTTCAGTTTAATGAGTAACCTTGATATACATTAGTGTACCCTCCCGCCCCATCCAACCCCTTCGGTTAAATCAACTTCTTTGCTTTTGAGGGTCTCTCCTTTTTCATCTGGAGACCCTCTTATGCCCCATCTTCTCCCTAGCATCTGCATATTAGGGAGAACATATGCTTCTTTACTCTTTGTGACTGGCTAATCTCACTTAACATAATGTTTTCCAGTTGCACCCATTTCCCTGCAAATAACATGATTTTGTTCTTCTTTATAGCTGAGTAAAATTCCATTGTGTACATATCCCATAGTTTTGTAATCCATTCATCTGTCGATGGACATCTTGGCTGCTTCCATAGTTTGGCTATTGTAAGTTGTGCAGCTATAAACATAGATACACTTTTTAAAGAAATAGAATAAACACTCTTTTTTCTCCCATAATTTTGTAGTAAATGGAAATACAAGTTTAAAAACTTACTACAAATTATTATTGTAGTAAGTTTAAAAACTTACTACAAATTATCTTTGTAAAGTTTTAAATAATATAAAACAAAAGCTCTCTATAATTTGATCCCTACCATCAAATGACTCTCAGGTTTGCTAAACATCGTTCCCGAAATTGTTTGCATACATAAACCTAGGTTACTATATTACTCTGTATCTTATTACTATACTTGATAATATTTTGTGGATATATTTACACATATTTATATGGCTATATTCATTCTTTTAAAAATTATTTTATTTTTGTGGTGCTGGGGATTGAACCCAGAGGCATTATAAGCTACACTCCTGCCCCTATTTTACTTTTTATTTTTAAACAGTGTCTTACTAAGTTACCATGTATTGACCTCAAACCTGTAATGTAATCCTCCTGTTTTGGCTACCCAAGTCCTGGGATTACAGGCTTATGCCACTGCACCGGGCTCTCCTTCTTTTCAATATATGTGCATTGATTGTAATATATTCAGTTAAACGATTACTCATGGATGTATAGATTGTTTCAATTATTTTTTTCCAGTTCCAATGGTTCACAAATTTCATTATACACTAGTTCACATGCTTTTGGAGGCAACATTTCTAAAATTAGAATTTTATAAGCCAGATACAGCGATGCAAGCCTGTAATCCCAGTACTTGGGAGGCTAAAACAGGAGAATAATGGGTATGAAGCCAGCACTTAGTAACTTAGTGATACTCTGTTTCAAAATAAAAAAATAGAATTGGGTTAGGGTGGTAGCTCAGGGGGAGAATGCTCCTGGTTATTCCAGTTTCACAAAAGAAAAAATCTAAAACAGTACAAAAAATAAATATTCCATTTTTAATTTGGTAAATATTGATATTTTTTTCACTAAAATTTAATATTCATTTATATGCTTACAATGATGTTTGAAAGTACCTTAACATTACTTACAAAACAATGACCTTACAGTTATATCTTTATTTACTACCACATTTTATTCCTCTTTACACCTACAAAAATAAAGGAATGCTACTAGGGACAAGTAATTGCTTATAGCTTCTCAAATGTTTGGCAAAATATCACTTAGAATCTAAGGTGCCATAGATTTTAGGATGCATTATTTTATATACTCATTGAAATAAAGAAAAATATATAATTACACTAATATGCATGATTGATTCTAAGCTTCATCATGAAAAATAGGCATCTTAGGATCAATAAAATATGATCATTTATATTTTTGTGTCAACACACAAGCTCATGCACACACAAACACACACATACACATGCACACACACACACAGAACCACACATAAATGAAAATGGAAAGTGATATACATTAAACACTGGCAAAAGGCTGAATTGGTGTGCAATCAGGGGGAAAGACCTTCACAGAGTGTCATGTTATCAGGTAACCTGTTTCCTAGCTTGCACATCTACAAAATAGACTGATTTATGTTGGGCTTATTATACATAATTGGGGCTCATCTAGTCTTTTATATTATTTACTTCATGGTAAATTATTAAAAACAAAAAAGTATAAGAAATAGTAAACACTGATTGTTTCTCTATAATGTGAATATGGCCCATTTTTCTTCTTTTTCTATTTTTTAATTGTCTGAAATTACATTACTCATGTTGCATAATAAACATAATTTCTTAGAGGAAATCCAGTGCCCTAAGATCATAAATAAAAGGCTAGAAGTTGGTATCTGTTTTTGATTAGGAATGGATAGTAAACCTGTCATTCTGGGTACTAAAGAAAAACATGTCTCACTATTCATTAGGGAAGTGGTATTAAGCTGGCAGAAACTGACATTCCACACAGTGTTGAAAAGAGGGCAAGGATTGAGAAAACAATCACTTTAGAGGTTTTTTTTTTGTTGTTTGTTTGTTTGTTTTTTTCCTGTGTGTACTGGGCCATGTAGCTGAAGGTGAAATGTAGAAGGTGGGCTGCCAGGGAATTTGAGTCTGAAAGGTCACAGGGAATAGATTGTGAGAAATCTTGCCCAGACAGGAAAGCCTCCACAGATTAAAAAGGAAAAAGAGAAACTGAGTAGATATTTGCTGGCTTGGATTTCTTCCTAGATAATGCCTAATCCAGGGACAGAGTCCTCAGTATTCAGGGATTTTTCCAAACAAAGCCATACTAATATGACAAACTATGGAACAGTTATGGATATAATTTTCCAAGACAAATATGTCTTATGTTAAAAATATTTTGATGACATCTGTGTGCAATCAAAAGTTCTATAAGATTTTAATAAAAGGTGAAAATTAATGTTTATCTAGTTCCTTGACCAGCTTTCAAGGAAGAAGTGGATTTTAACAAGCAGAGAAGATAGAGGGAAATATGGGTGAAGGAAAGGTCAGACTATTTCTAGGTTATTTGAGGTACTATGGAGACACAAGGCTACCTGAAGAACAGAAAAAAATAGAAGATTACGGTGGAGTGTGAGGCTGAAAAGTAGATTTAGAAACATGAAGAAGGTTCTTGAATGATAATACATTTTGACTTTATGACATAGACATTAATGAACCACTGAATGTGTTTAAAGAGACAAGTTCCATTCTTGCTTAATGTATAGGGTAAACTCAACCAGCTATATGTAATTTTAATCAAGTGACTTTCAATGGGGTCAGAAAGAGAGCAAAAAATAATCTAGCATTTCTAGACTGGTTGATTTAGAAGATGAAATAATTTTCTAATACAGTTTGAAGAATAATTTCAGAATAAATTTTTATCATAATACTTTTATAATTTATTATTTCAATGTAGCTCTCTTCCATCATGGATTTACTCAGAAAAATCTCTGAATAAAGATGGAATTAGGTTCATGTAGTAGGCAGCATATAGGCAAACAAATCCAGAATGCAAGATTAAAAACTTGAACTCGCATTTGAAGGAAAGAGAAAATTTAACTTTTGACATTGTTCAATGGATATGCAATATTTTTGTGACTCTGTCTTCTTATAATGCTTGTGCAGGTCTCTGTCATAGCATATAAGATAGATATTGTAGTTTATTACCCTAAATTCTTCTATTTGACGTGCATGCTATAGAGGACAAAACCATCCTTGTGTTTATTATTCTGATGATCCTGTCCTCATATAACTCCAATCATGTGAGAAACACCCAATTTTTGTTGAACTGAATAAAAATTAAAAAGTACACAGATCTGTACCTCAGTCAAAAAGTTGGAAAGACAGGTTTGCAAGTCCTCTGTGTAGAAATAATATCCAAAGACACAAAAAATACACTTGTATTTTCTAATTGTGTTTGAATTTTACAAGTGTTTTAGATTCTACTATGAATTATGTTAAATTGAGATACTTCAGTTCAAAGTTGCAGATTTTAGTTGTATTAAATTTTTTTTTTGACCCAGGAGCATTCTACCTCTGAGTTATACTCCCAGCTCTATTTTTTATTTTGAGATAGGATCTCACTAAGTTGCTGAGGGCCTTGCTAAATTGCTAGGATTGGCCTCAAACCTGCTATCCTCCTTTCTTGGCCTCCCAGGTACTGGGATTACAAGTATGTGCCACCACACCTGGTCTTAGTTGTATTTAAACTATAACTAACTGTATACAAATAATGCCTGTGATTATGTTGTTTCTTTTCCTGCCATGAAACTGGGTCATTATCATCATCATCAAAAACAACCTCACTTTTGAGCTTTTCTTGTGTGCTGAACACTAGATTAAGAATTTTACATATCATTACAATATTCACAAATATTTTATGAGTTATTACTTTTCACATATAAAAAAGGAGAAACCTAAAGCTGAGAGAAGTTGTGTGATTTTTTTTCAAGGCTACAGAGCAATTTGAAAAATAGCAGAACTAAAATTTAAACGCACACAGGAATTTTCTGTCCGAAAAGCTGATGTTCTTAACCACCGTGATATGTTATAGAAAAAGGAACTAGAAAAATTTAAAAATTAATAATAAATACAGAAAGATATTTTAATAATTTTATCATATAAATGGAACATTTTTACAACTTCTTTATATCTGATCTCCAAATTCTGTCTTCACTAAAATTTAGTGTTCAGAATGTGCAGATGTGTCTTATCCACAGTAACCCATGTATTGGAGTTTATCACGTTTGAACAGGGGAAAAATAACTAATCAAAATAGGCCACCAAATAAGGAGGCTGGAAACAAGACAATAGTGCTGATCCAAACAGCACAAATAGTGCTGATCTCAAACATTTGAAGGCAAGACTATTAACTTAGCATATGCAACTTGGACCAACTCTGGATGACAGATCAAAGTTCCAGGCTTTTAAGCACTCTGTGGTCATATCTGTACCAGTCAGTCAGATCTCTGCAGTACTATGGTAATATGACTGAAAGAAGAAACACCACTCCATGGTCTCCCTATGAAAGGTGAAGTGGGGATTTTCCTAGTTAGCCCATTTTATATCAAAGCTTCTCCAATTCATCCCTGCAGACTGTCCAGTATTCAAAGAGAACAAGTACACTCAGAGAATTATGCACAACATAAAGCTGCATAGGGTTTTCTAAATGATCCCTATCTCATTTAGAACCTGCTCTATTGCTATTAATACCAAATTCATAAAACAATGAGTTTTTTTCTTTTTTAGAAAAAAATATGTCTTATCAAATTAGTATTAGTACAAATTAATAGTGTTAATTTATTAGTAGCTTGTATTGGATTAATCTATGATTAAATTTTGATTTATAGTTGTATAACAGTCATAAACTGGAGACTTGTTACTTCAAAAATAGTTTCATTTAAAATAATTTGCTTTCCACTTTGGAAGTCTTTGATGGTTTTCTTTTTTAAAGTATCTGAATGTTAAAGTTGAGAAACATTTCTCTGGAGGACTTTTATGACAGGGACAAAAAAAAAAGGTCTTTGGTTGAACTTGAGATGATCCAGGAAGAAAGGGATTAGAAAGGCAGGCACTGGTCAGCTAGGGTGAGTGCATTTGGATGGCTGCAGTTTTGGCAGAGATGAAGTGCCACATTTTTGCTTCTTACCAGTTCTCCTGCCAGGAAGTAGAAGGTCCAATGAGTGCTCTCCAAAAATTATCTATTTTTGGAAAGTCAGCTTGTCAGAAATTCATCAAGAGGCACCAGATTTATTGCACTGGCATATTTAGATCACGAGGGATATTTCTTTGCTTCTTGGTATGAGAACTCATTTGAAAGGCAGGTACTTCTTTCCAGTTGTCCCTGGGTCAGGAATGAAATGGATTTTTTGGAACTGTCCACGGTGCTCATGATTTCTAGGGTATGCAGCTGAATGAATAACTCTTTAGTTGATGTAGTCTATTTGCTTCCCATAAAGTTTCCTTGGTTGTGAAAATCCTTTATATGTAGTTACATCTTCAAGAAGAGGTCAAGTGCATGAAAATATTTGGTTGTCGAAAACGTTTGGTTGCTAATCTGTAGCAGGGTGGTTTTTGGCTAGTAATTAGTCATGACTTCTCTCCCAGAAGAGAAGTAATTATAATCCAAAACAATTTAGTATACTTATATATGAATTTATGTGTATATTTATACGTATATGTATATAAATATATATATTCTTTCCATTCCATTTTCTCCATATATGTATGATATTTGGCCACTAGATCATACATGGAATACAGTCAGGAGAGAGAGTTCTAGTAGCCAAGGGTCTTCAGCATGACATCCAATCCAATCATTTTCCCTGGACTTAGAAGGTGGCTCGGAGCAACATGGCCTGCATTCATGGTGGGTGTTTCTTTACTAGTCAAAGAGCAAATGCCAAAGATTGGGTTGTCAGTAGGCTTTTGAAGCCTACCCAAAGATGTTTTTCTCCAAAATTTCATAAAGTTGATGTAGTTCCAAGGTAGCTGTTAAGAGTTGGTGGATAGAAACAAAGGGTGCTGTGGGAATTAAGGAGAGAACTCACAATTTTCCATGAATGGTCAGGTCCAAACTAGTATGAATACTTGAGAATATTAGTTGCTCTTTGCAAGTTAGAAATTTACCGGCAAGTGATAGTGAGAGGACTATATTAACTATGCATGTAAATATTGAAACTTTATTAATAGATGCTATCAAAGGCACCATTCATGCTATATAAATATTAAGGAAATGCCAAAAGCACAAATATTAACATATACACAAAATGCTATTCAATCCTAAAGGAATACAAATACATAAATGCAGAAGGCGTTCAGAAAGACTTGGTAAGTATGATCAGCTTGCTTCCAACCATCATTTGTTCTTGCTTTTGTAACTGTGAATCACAAAATTAATAAATAAAAATGTAAGTCATCTGTCATGTTCTAGCCACTGGCTTAAATGCTGGCGAGGGGGCAGGCTATGCAATATGTAGTACATCATCTCTTCCTTCAAAAACTTGTTAGTCAACCAGGCAAAGAAAATGCAACATCAGATAATAAAATCACTAAATGAATTATATTAGGAAGCCAGAGGGAAGAGAGAGAAGGAAGATTTTTGTTTGTTTCTTTTGTGAATGTGTAATAGTGAAAAGGCAGCTTAGATAAGAACAGTGGATGTCAGGTGGGAGGAAGCACATAAAATACTATGTGGGATGAAGAGTCTTTGATTTGTGTTTAAAGATAATGGAAAAAGAATTTCAATGGACAGGCTACTTTTATATACTCAAGAGATAGTAAGAAAATTTGGAATAACTAGAAAGAGAACACAAGTTTAAACCAAGTGAATGAGGTTAAGTTAATACAGAAATCATCCACTAAGATTTTTTTCTTCTTAAAATTTTCTATAAAGGAGGAAAGATAGGTAAACTTTTTTTTATTAAAGACAGCTTTGTCATGACACAATTAATGCATAGAATCAGAATAATGATGTACAAAGTATCATATATAATTCATGTTTTATATAACTCTCTCTCCATATATAAGTATATATAAACACATTTTTTTTACCCATGTCAGGTATCTGATTATATGTTATATATATGTAGAGAATATCTTAGTAATACATAAACTTTGTAATATCTGTCTGTCTCAAGTCCACATGGTCTGCTTTGCCTGAGCCAACATTAGTTCATGCTTATTTTGAGGAAGGAAATAGCATGTGCTAACATTATATATGATTTCAGGAAACTAAAATACTTTTGAAAATAAAAATATTTAAGAGATCCACTAAAATGGCAATTTGGATTTTCTTTCAATATATGTATGTATGTATGTTTAAAATACATGTCCCAGTTTAGATGATATGTGATGTTTAAGTAACCTAAACAGGAGAGGTCAATGATTTCAACAAAATATATCAGACTGAAAATGGAGGGCATAGAAATGAAAATTTTATCAGAATAAGCCATAAAATTTAAGGAATGACTAGAAAAAGAAAAGACAAAATAAGTCTCCAAATGATTAAATGGAATAATTACAAAATAGTAGCAGAATTCTGGATTGTGCAAAGTTGGAAATATTGAAAAGATAAAGAAAAAATACACAAATAAAAATATTTTTATTTCAAAGTCCCCTGATACCTCTGCATGCAAATAGTCTTGAATTATAATAATAATAATAATTACTATTATTATTATTATTATTATCATCATCATCATCATTATTATTTTGGAACCTAGGGGCATTCTACTTCTAAGATAAATCCCTATTCTTCTAATTTTGAAATAGGATCTCTGTAAGTTGTGTAGGGTCTCACTAGGTTGCTGAGGCTGGCCTTGAACCTGCGATCCTTCTATCTCAGCCTCCTAAGTACTGGTACTATAGGCATATGCCAACACATCCTCCCTTAATTTTTTAAAAATAAGCACATTTGAACTTTTTGCATTTCCATGTGTTGATTAATTTAGTTCTATTATGAATTCTCCTTTAAAGGTTAGGTTAAATTTTAAGAATGTAAATTTGCTGATGTGATAATCTGAAATATTGGAAATTTCATAAGTGTCTGAACTATGCATTTCTCCTGCTAATGGGAAATTACAGAGTTGTTTCACAGATGAGAAACAACAAAGGCCTG
The DNA here is from genome assembly GCA_004027655.1 of Graphiurus murinus. Taxonomy (NCBI): domain Eukaryota; kingdom Metazoa; phylum Chordata; class Mammalia; order Rodentia; family Gliridae; genus Graphiurus; species Graphiurus murinus. Next base: position 3,166 of record PVLC010045636.1, on the reverse strand, counting down.
AGAAGTGAAGTGTATTGCCCTGAGTCACCTGGGGAATAGTAACAAGTAACACTCTGTAGTACTGACCAGGTGTCAGGTACTAACCCAGGTAGTTCTGTGTATTTCTGATTTTACCTCACAACAAAACCTATCAGGTTAGCACAGTAGTATGACCATGCCTATTTTACATATGAAAGAAAAGACTCAGGGAGATCAAGAAATATCTTCGGCCCACACACCTATTGAGTGCTAAAACTGAGATTTGAACCCATGTCTTTGGGCTTGAGGAATTTTAATCTACTCCATCATCCCAACAGTCACAGGGGAGAAGTTAAAAGGAACCAATCGTGATGGGTTTTCATTCTGAATATTATGCATAAAGCTACACACATCTAAAGAAATTGCTTTAGGTTTGTTTTTCTCATGTGTATAATGAGAACACACATTTATCATAACTAAATGGATATTAACTTAATTCAGCTGATCAAACACAAATGCTCTCAATTATAGGCAGGGATATGCTTACAAATCCTTTCTAAAACTGCCATTAAGGATAATAAGGCTCTGTTTTTGAAATTACTGATATAGCCTGCTAATATTGAAATATGAAAATAAAAATATTAATCCTCCATTGGGCTTAATGGAGGTTTACTCAAGTATCTTGAGTCAAGAGAGACAACTGGAAAAATATATTCTCAAATCCATATATGATAGTCTAGTAATTAAAAATAAGTAGAAACTTAGGATGCTAAGCCATTTTCTAGTAACTAGAAAACTAGAAAACAAAATTTCTAAAATGCTTTTCTAATATCATGAAGAGGAACATTATATTTATAAATATTCCACTTAATAATAGATCATAATTAAATTTTAAAATATTCAAATACTCAACTTAAGGACTGTTATTTAATGGAAAGAATTCCAGAGAGTACTATTTCTTTTATGTCGTTATTATTCCTGCACACTGAATTGAAATCTTCAAGGATTTATATCTTCAAAAGAAGCTGATAAGCTGGGCACGGTGGAAAATGCCTATAATTCCAGTACTTGAGGGGTGGAAACAGGAGGCTTGCAGATTCTAGCCCAGCCTTGGCAGCTTAGCAACTTAGTGAGACCCTTTTTCAAAATAAAAAATAAAATAGGGCTGGGATCTATTTCTAAGGTAGAATGCCCCAGGTTCAATCCCTAGTGCTAACAACAACAACAACAAAAAAAAGCTGATGTTCTTTGGTATCCTCACACATTTGATAACATGGTTTGACCTAAATCAAGGCTGAATTTTCTTAAACTATAATAGAATGTGTTGATATAATTGCCAGTAGAGTTAGATATAACATTTTGATCTAGTAAGTTAACAGTTACTTCTAGATCTAAGAAAACTCCTTGGATGGAGTGGGGATGGTTATCCTGGTTTTCTGTAGAGGGAGGTCTGCGTTCTACCATCTGCATCCTGGTTAGGGCAGCTTGGGGATCAGGTGAGTCTTAGAAGAATGGGGTATGGCTTTCTTGCCAAGCTCTGCATGAGAAGCCACACTTAATATAAAACATTCTACAAGTTATTATGACATTGTTTCATGGTCTAGATTATGAAGGTAATGAAACAAAAGAAAAAGGAAAGGTACATTATGCTCCTAGGAAAAGGGGTCAAATTAGCTTTGGAAATAGAGATTTTAGAGAAAATATATACAACAAAAATTGTTTTCTGAACAAATAAAGGAATTATATGTTTTAATTTTAAATGAAATTACTATGAAAACATTATCCTTTAAATGTTTACTACTTTAAATAAAAATTCTTATTGATATTTTCTTTTAAATTCATGTGGTCAACTTTTCCTGCTTCCATCGTAATTTACTTTTATAACCATTTGTTTATCAAACTTCAATATACTTCTTTATAAAACCCTAGAATGGGCAGATATCAAAGTATGTAAGACACATTAATATTACTTTCTTACACTTTACTTCCCCTTTCTTACTTGGTAGTATACCTGCAAAAAATTGTAAATTTTATATTTCATTAAATCTCAAGGCAAAACTATCCCCTGCACTAATCTTTTAGTGATAAATGACGGAAGATCACCACTTGAATTGACATTAAACTTAAACAAAAAATGTTCAAACATATTGAAAACAGATTTCATACATTTATTTGTAGACATAGTGTACCACATGCATCTTCGAACCTGTTAATTTTGTCATTATAAACTTTTGCATCTTTACAGTGATAAAATTTAACATATATTTGAACATGTGATATTAAAGTGGATAAAACAAATTATCTTTGAAAGATATATGGCTGAAAAGAAATAAAAAACAGTGCAATGAAACCATTTAATTTTACAGAATACCAAGAATAACAAAAAAGATACTTAAAGCCACATTTAAAAATAACGACCTAATTCCATCTGACATCGAATTTACTGCCCTAATATAGACTGTAAGTACCTGAAGGCAGTTTGAATATACCATGTCTTTCCACTCCCAACAAAAGTGTGCATTCCCTTTATGGTGTCTTATGTGTTAGAACAATGCTTGAATAGATGCAATTTACAGAATTCACTAATTCCTGAGATAGCCATTCACTTTTTAAAGATATCAGATAAAAAAAAAAACCACACATTTTACAAGATATTTATACTTTAGATACAGCATGTTAAACCTGATGCTTAGGTTGGTTTGAGGAAAATAAGAAAGGGTAGGGATGTGGCAGGGCTGGGGCAAAGTGTGTACAGAGGCAGTTAATTCTCCTTCCACATGATAGTATTACAAGTACTGAGAACACCTGGGATGCTCCCAAGAGGGAAAATCTAAGATCTCATGTTTTCTTACACTTTCCATTCCTTCTATTAGTACCTTTCAGTTTCTCTGTGGATTCTAAGGTGTGGTACTCAGGACAAATGCCAAATTCTCAGGATAATTATGTAGATGTGGGTCAAAGCTTCAAAGCTTTCAAAGCTGGGCATTCACAGACCCTCATTCCAGATAAGTCTTGTGTAACACATGTAGTTCCTAGTTCCTTTTTTTTTTTTTTTGGTTGCTGAGGGCTTCCTAAATTGCTGAGGCTGGCCTCAAAATTGCCAGTCTCCTTTCTCAGCCTCTCAAGTACTGGTATTACAGGCATGATGCACCACCATGAAGCCCAGCTCAGCAGATATAGTTCTTCAAATCCATCTGGGTAGAATTTT
>PVLC010045635.1:0-11624 GCA_004027655.1 Graphiurus murinus | reverse complement strand
CCTGCCTCCCAGGGTGATTGTAAGGGTGATGGATTATCTAGATTGAATAAGTAAAGTGTCTGAGCTTATTAATTAATTCTTTAAACATTCGGCCAATGTGTACTGAGTGCTTATTATGTGCAAAGGAATAGTGCACAGTGAATAAAATAGACGGAATCCTTGCCCCCATGGAACTTAAAATCTAGCAGGGTAGACAGACTTGAATCAATTAAAGATGTTACACATGCTCTGGGCATCCTGCCTGGAGCCTCTCAGTTGGTGTATACAGCCCCCAGCTGTTGCCTGCCTGAGAGCTCGTGCCTGCATCCTGGTGCAAAAGCTTACCATTGGCCAATTAGAGTATTAGAGTTAGCTCAAAGTTTTTGTCCCTCACCCTAAGGCAGCCCTTGGTCACTGGGCTGACTGCTGTGGGGATACAAGAGAAGGATGGACTTGCAAAGCACTTTATGCTCCTGAGTCCCCAGAGGGATGGAGGTGGCTAGCTGACATCTGAACTCCATATTTCCCCTTCTTTTTCATACCTAGCCTACTTCCTTCTGTCCCTTGGTGAGCCAGTGAATTGCACAAGAATTCCCAAGCTCTCCTTGGGAGACTAACCTGAAATATAAGATAACTCCAGGCAGGGAGGGAATAGCACAGAAGAGGCGTGACTCAGGGTGGTCAGGGAAGGAGGTCTTAGTTTCAGTCAGTATCAAGGACCATCACTTGTAGGAGGGGGTACTAGAGTAAGAAAGACATGAAGGACAAGCTGCCCATGCGCAGGCCCGGGGAGAAGCATTTCAGTAGAGGGAACAGCCAATATAGAGGCCTTGAGGGAATGATCTGGGCATGTCTGAGGGCCCAGATGGCAAGAGTGTGGAGAGTTGGAGGTAAGAGGAGACAGAAGGAGGCGCGCTCAGAAAAGCAGAGGCCTGTGCCCTTCTCTGTGAGCCTGGGAAAGGATTTCGATTGCATTCCAGATGTGATGGTAAAGTAGAGGTTTTTCCTTACCGGGGTTCTTGTCTATGAAGTGCGAGGAATGACACCCAGAGACAACAGGGAGTGTATTGTAAAGAGAACAGAAGAGAAAAAGAGGCAGCTCACCCTTCCAGGCAGTGGAGACCCTGGTGTCCTGCAGCTGACTTCTGGACACTGCTTGGGAGTTGCCTAAGCCACCGGCCATCAGTTGCAGACTGCTTTCTCCAAAGGACCACACAATCCACCAAAAAGAGTTGCAGGCCACCCCTAGGGGCTTTGGCAGGCCTTGATGTCCAGTGGACATCTTCTGGTCACTGCCCAGGAATCGCCCAGGCTGAGTGCTGTCAGTTACACATCTGCTTTCTCCCAAAACCAACACGACCTGCAAAATGGAAAAAGAGGCTCCCAGAGGGAGCGTTCCCAAGTTGGGTAACTGTTTAGGGTGGCTTGTCTGGGGGTTTACATGCCTCTCTGAGTTTCCTTTCCCAGTTGGGGTCCCGGAGGCTGTTTCCTGGGATTTCATGTTCTTTTAGTGTCTCCTAGAGGTTGGGGTCCCAAATGCTATTGCCTAGAATCCCTGAGATCCCTTATCAGCTGGAACAACTGGAGTTTTGTAGATGATTCATCACTCTCAGGAGGCTTTTGTTCTTGTTAGCAGTTGACATTCAGGAGGTCTGGTCCTTTTAGGAGTTTTGGAATTCAGTTAGCATCTGTTGCCTCTCAGGAAATCAGGTCTTTCCACTGTGGCCCTCTGGCCTTTTCTGCCTATTTCTTCTACTTGCTCAGTGGGAAGCCAGTGGAGAGGGGCGAGACCTTACTCGGGCTTCATAAGCTCACTCTCAATGATTTCTGGAGATTAGATAGTGACTCAGAGCCTGGAGATAGTAATTGCTAAGTAAACAGCAGCTCAATTACTACCTTTCTGAGGTGTCTTAGATAAGATTCTTGCATTAGAAGGGAGCCCCACATGACTGGTCCCCAAAGGCTATTCATAATAAATTATAATGCCCTGTTCTCATTCTCTGGATACTGCCAGACTAACCTGCTGGGACTTTTTGTTATTGTTTCATTTATTGGAAAATTGAAAAGGCACACTTAAAAGCATATGATGATCCCTTTTGAAGGTTCCTTTATTGACTTTTTTTTCCTTTTATTTACTTTTAATATTAGAAGGAAGAGACATTGCCTTTTTAGAAATGGGACAAACTCATGTCAGATGTAGATAGGTTGCACTGGGTGACATCTAAAAGCATCTGTCTTGGTTAACATTCTCACCACCGTAATTCAAAACAACTGACCACACAGCTTAGAGGAAGATTTATTTGCTCACAGTTTTGGAGACTTGGGGGCTCAGTCCATGTCAGGCTGGGTCTGAGGAGCTTAGGGCATGGTGACTGGAAGCAGAGACAGGGAGAGAGCAAGGGCTCTGCTCTGCTCTCACATCATGGAGGCTGGAAGCATGAGAGCAAGGAAGCAAGGGGATTCAAAGACGAAAGCACAGCCCTAAGGCCACACCCCCAGGGCCCCACCTTCTCCAGTTATACCCTGCCTGCTTCAGTTACCCTCCAGTGAGTCCACTACAATGGATTTATTTACTGATTTGACTACACCCCTGCTGACTTAATTATATCAGCTCCGAACTTGAATACATAAGCTTGTCAGGGGACCTTTTATAGCTAAGCCCAATACCACCCAAGGCAATGTGTATGTGGAAATGAGAGCCATGGTCCTTGTTGGATGCAGTGGGTGCCTTTCTCTGGCTCAAATGGATCCCACTGAGTGACTCTGAGCATTGGGAGGCACAATATGCCCACGCTCATCTTGGCCTTGGTTTTGACAGTGTCTCACTCAAATGACGTCTCCAACCTCAGAAGAACTGCATGGTATTGAAACAATCTACTCCAACCTGTCCACTCGAACTTTCCATGAAGACGGAAATGTCCTATCTGCATGTTGTCCAATATGGTCACCACCAGCTACCTCTGGCTATTGAGCCCTTTAATGTGACTGTTGCAGGTAGGGAACAAACACTTAAATTTAATTCAAATGGAAATAATTTTGATGCCCATCTGTGCAGCTGTTTCGAGGAGAGAAAAGGGTGTGAAAAGAATAACTTGGAGAGTAGAATGGGTGCAAGGTAAAAAAAAAAATAGTGCTTTGTTGGTGGGGATATAGCAGGAAATAAGAACAAAGGTCCCTGTCCTCAAGAAACTCGTGATCTAAGGGAAAGAGGAGATGTTAATAAATAACCAGTTAACTGCCCTCATGATAAGCATGACAAGGGAATAGAAGGGTGTGCAACCAGAATCCACATAGTAAGGGTTTTTTTGGGGGAAAGGCGTACTGGGAATTGAACTCAGGGGCTTTCTACTTATGAGCTACAGCCCAGCCCTATTTATTAATTCACTCATTCATTTATTCATTGATTGATTGATTGATTCGTTCATTCACTTACTGTGCAATCAGAGATTGAACCTGGCGGCATTCTAACATGAGCTACACTCAACCTGTTTTATTATTTTTTAAAAAAATTTGAAACAGTGTCTCACTAAATTGATGAGGTTCCTATTAAGTTGCTGTGGCTGACCTCCAACCTGAAGCCCTACTGTCTCAGCCTCCCAAGTACTGGGATTATAGGCAGATGCCACCATGCTTAGTTTGGTAAGGGTACTTGAAGTGGTAACGTCTCTCCTGGGATTCACAGAACTAGGAGCATTTGGTCAAGGGAGCAGGTGCGTGAAACACCTCCGCCCAAAGGAAGCCTCAAGGTGGCCGCCTGGCGGGAGCTTGGTGTGTTCAAGAAGCCAAGGACGGCTAGAGAGGATGTATGGAGAAGAAGGGGCAGGTGGGGTATGACCTGGAATGGTGCTTGGACAGCAGGCAAGGGCTGGATACTGGAGAACTCAAGCTGGGATAAGGGTTTTGGTTTTAGGCAATTTTCAGGAACAGTAATACCCATGCTACCAGCAATGGCTGCCATTCATGGAGTGCTTGCAATGGAATAGGCAGTGTTCTAAGTTTTCCATGTACAGTCTTCTGTATTTATCCTCATAATACCTGGCCAAATGGGCACAGCTACTATTCTTATTGTGGAGATAAGGGAAGTTTAGCTTGGCAGACTTAGAATCTTCACTGAAGTCCCACTACTGGTCAGTTTTGGAGCAGGTACTTGGATTTAGGTCTGTGTGGTTCCAAATCTCAAGCTTTTACCATGACTTTATTCTGCCCCCTTCCAATGAAGAGGCATTGTCACTACTGCTCTTAACATTACTCTTTCTACTACTAATATACTTCTTTTTTTTCCTCCTAATGGTCACTTTTATTCTCACTACTTTGCCAGTCATTTTCATTTTGAAACTGGGTCTAATAAGTCACTGAGGCTGGCCTTGAAACTGTGATCCTCCTGACTCAGCCTCCCAAGTACAGGTGTGTACAACTGCACCTCGCTGTACATTTACTCTTCCTTCCATCACTTCTACTTTTACTATTTCTACTAAATCTGCCACATGCACCTATTTCTACTATGTCTACCAGATCTATTTTTTTCTGTTTCTACCTCTTCTACTTTTATCCCTACTTACAAGTATCATCCGTTTTTCCACAGTGCTGACATGTGGCTTCTTTTGGGGCAGTGCTGGCGTTAGGACTCAGGGCCTCATGCATAGCAGGAAAGAGCTCTCACTGAGCCACACCCCGAGCCCTCCAAGTACTTATCAGAACTGATTTTTAGTCACTGACCATGGATATAAACCCAACTTCCCCAGGAAAGATCTAGATGAAACAGAAAGCATTCTCAAATTGACATGCATGAGCATAGACACCAGTAAGTACCTCTAAGAGGCATTATTTTAACATGTAATCTTGGTGCCTCATTCAGAAAGTGAGGATGACTGGTTTTGGTTTGTTTCACATTGATCATCCTGTCCTTAGCCTCACTGGGTCCCATTTAGCTATTGTTATGCAGAGCATGCTATTCCTCTCTGTATCCCCCTCCCCAAGTCTAAAGAGCAGGACATTCCTGACCTGAGGCTTTCTGCTTGCTTTTCTCTTCATTTTCCCAGGCAGTTACAGTGCTTTTATGCTGCATTTCAAAATAGAGATGAAAGCTCTCCATGAGTTTTTTTTTTCTCCAAAAACCTATGCTGGGGCGGGGGCCTGGGGAGAAGGAGAAATGGCATCCTAATGCAATTATCTGAGTAGTTCACAGGTGGAAAGTGCTGTTGCAGGGTCTAGGTGAGAGAAAGAAACCCCCTTGCTCTAACTCATATATGGTTAGGCTAGTAAGAGGCATTGCCAGTTCCCACTTGGGGTAGAGAAGTTGGGATCCCCACTTGTCCCAGGGGAGGTCATACTTATGTATATTTGGGGAGAATGGTAGTGTGTGTGTGTGTGTGTGTGTGTGTGTGTGTGTACTGGGGATTGAACCCAATGGCATTCTGTCTCTGAGCTACACTTAAAGCTGTTTTTGTTTATTTATTTATTTTTCAAAAGGTCTCATTAGGGTGCTGGGAGTCTTAATACTTGCTGAGGCTGTCCTCAAACCTGAAGTCCTCCTGTCTCAGCCTCCTAAGTACTGGGATTATAGACCTACTCCACTGTGCCTGGCTGGTACTTTTTTAATTAAATTTTTTATTAAAAATACAAACACATTTATTAAATCATCAAACTGTGTACTTAAAAATGAATGAATTATACTGTGAATAAATTATACCTCAATGAAATATTTTAATATGTTATGCCAAATAAAGATACCAGGCATGAAAAAATACAAATACAAAAAGCACTCAAATATTTTGGAGCCATAGATGAAATAAAAATCTCCCTTCTACCTAACTTTTGCATTGCTCTTCTAAGCAACAATCACTGTTAATATTTTCTTGAGTATTTTTAAAATAAATTTTCTATGTATGTACAAGCATATGTATAAAAATTCATCTTTTTTTACACAATAGATAACCTAAGCATACTATTCTTCATTCTTGCATTTTTCACTTACTATTTCCATATGAATAATTCATGTCTACCTTAATCTATTTCTCCCCCATAGAGGTATATACTGTTGCCTACAAAATGGAATGGTTCTGACCTGCTTGAAAAATTTAACAACTCTCTCTCAATTCAAGGATTTTTAGGTTGCGTAAAGTTTTGCTTCTTTTTTTTTTTTTTATGACCAATGTTGTTGTAAACTTCCTTATACATATATATCTTTACACATTTCTGGAAGCGTAAGTGCAGGATAAATTCCTAGTTGATCCTTAGGATGTGTGTTTCATGGTTTGTATAAAAGTGTCTAAACTTCCTTTCTAGGAGCTGCTCTCATTTGCACACCATTTCCTCACTGTCTCACTAATGTTGTTTATTGTAGCTGGACACTGGACATGGTGGCCACACACTTGTCATCCTAGTGCTTGGGAGGCTGAGACAGGAGGATTGCTGGTTGGAGGCCAGCCTCAATAACTTGGCAAGACTCTGTTTCAAAATAAAAAATAAAAGGGGCTGGGAGTATAGCTTGGAGGTAGAATGTCCTGGGTTCCATTCCTTATATTAAAAAAATTAAAATTAAAATGTGTATTATAAATTTCTGTAGTTTTTCCAGACATTTGGGTGAAAATTAGCATGTAGTTGTTTTAATTTGCATTTCTTTAGTTAGTGCTCCAGCTCCTCCCCCTACCCTGTGAATTGCTTTGTGTCCTTTGCTTATTTTCTGTGGGATTATTGCCATTTTCCTCTTTCTTTGAAAGGGCACTTATTCAATGATAAAAAAAATGGATCCTTTTTCTATTATTTGTATTGCAAAAAGATTTTTTTCTTGGCTTCTTATTTTTTTCTTTTGACTTTAATTTTGGTGGGACAGAAATATATTCTGATTATTTAAATTTTTGATGATTGTTTCTGAAAGACAGAGAATACTTTGGGTCTTTTACCCAATTTCCTCTTAGTTCTTTGGCTTATTCATTCAACACCTATTTATTGAGTGTTTTCTGGGGGGCTAGGAGTTGGAAGGTGAAAAAAAAATACTCTAATAGCCAATGAGAGAAGTGAGATCAGGAACCTATATTAAATGTTATATCACCAACCATCTGATATCCCTGGCACCAACAATTTGAAGGACCTCCCTAGAGGGACGTCTTTCTCTGTTCGGTGTCCTGAAACCAAAGACAAAAACCTAGGCTGAGGGCTAACCAACACAGGCTTAGCTTCCAATATATGAATTCTTGGAGGGGGACATTAATGTTCAAGGCCAAAGGGTGCAGAAGTGGGAGTCCAGCTTACTGTGCTGATAAGAAAGAGGAATATTCATTTATTTTCTTGGAATAGGTAGAGATTTTCCAGGAATTCTGGCTTCACCTCTATTGGCTGCTTTTTATGGTTCTTACTGGCTGTCCTAGGCAGTTGTCAACTATCATGGCGGGGAGAGGGTTGTCATTTAGCAGGTGGATGAAATGGGGTTATCATGGGGCTTGGGGCCTAGTGGAGGTCACTTTGGTAGTCACGGTCATCTTGGGTATAGCTGGTTTCAACTCATCTTGTTGATCTGGTCACAGAGGGCTCTCAGCCAAAAAAAACAAACTTTTTTTTGGGGGGGGTACTAGGATTAAACTTATGAACATATTACCTCTGAGCTATACCACCAGCCATTTATTTATTTGAAACAGGATCTCAATAAGTTGCTGAAGTTGGCCTCAGACCTGTGATCCTCTTGTCTCAGCCTCCCAAATATTGGGATTACAGGTGTGTACCACCAGGCCTGGCTAACATCCTGTGTTCTTAAAGATAAGCAGTTAGGGCTCAGTGAGACTTAAATCAGGAAATCTGATTATTATACAGGGCAACAGTGAGATGAAGGCACAAGCTGAGGAGAAAATAAGGCAAGGGAGGGACCGGGTATTTCAGCGGTGGGGAAGGGAGGTGGCCGCTGGCAGGTGATAATTGCACATTTTGAAAGCTGAAAGGGTAATTGTACCATGAAGGTGACAGGAGCTGGGGGATGAGCCCATTGGGAGACTATTGGGAGGAAGAACGTTTTGGATAAATCAGCAAATACAAAGGAGACAGGATAAGAATATCGAGGCAGCCAGCAGGTACGGAGCTCAGAGATAGAACAGGGATTGGGAAAGCTAGGGGACCCTGCAAAGGCTGACTTTTGCCATGAGCGAGGTGGGGACCCCTGGACGATTTCCTGCAGAAGACTGATGACTTGGCTTTTGCAGGGTCACTGTGGCTGTCCTGTAGGTGTTGTCTGCAGAAGTATAAGAGTCAAAGCCAGGAGACCGGTGTAGGTTCTGCTGTTAAATTACAGGTGACGAATGGTGGTGATGGAAAGGGGCTGGGTGCTGGATGCATCAGGAAGGAGGAGCCGATGGCATCTCCTGAAGTATTGATATGGGATATGGCAATGAGCTGAGAGCCAGGGATGGCTCCCGTTCTGATCTGAGAAACGGAAGGGCCACATCAGCATCGACTCTGCCTGGAACAAGTATGCAGTGCATGATCCAGATGATCCAGCGTTCAGCTTTGCCCGTGTTTAGTTTTAAGGGCCTGTTAGACATCAGGAGTGGAGCAGCCAGGTGAATATGTGGGCTTGCAGCTTCTTAGAAGAGACAGATTCTAAATGTTTGGTGATAAGTTGTGGGAGTCGTCAACTTTCAGTATATGAATCCAGGGAGGGGGGCGCTAACATTCAGCCCCCAAGAAGTAGGGACTGTTATTATCACCTAACACGGACGAAGTTGCATCTTCTCCTGTCAGGACTAAAATCCAGGTCTGAGTGTCTATGGAGCCTGCACTATTTTTCATAATTCTAACTTGCTCCCCTTCAACCAGTATAAAAATGCAGAGTTTTTTTTTTTCTTTTTTCTTTTTTTCCTGTAGTTGACATGGCTTGGATTGATTGCATGAACAAAGCACTTTGCTAGGAATCCTCTGGGTTAAAAACTTCCCTAATAAAGACCTTCTTGTGCCTGAGAAGCCTCCTCCTTCTGCTCCATCCTACTTACTTTGCTTTATGATGGGGGACTTAATAACCTGGCAACACTGGCCCTAGTTTATTATTATTATTATTATTATTATTATTATTATTATTATTATTATTATTTCCTCCTTGCCTTCTGAAATTTGTGAGAAGCAGTTTGGGCTCATTATCTAAACCCCTCGAATGCAAAGCAGAGTGAGGGATGAGAGCGAGCCCAAGTGGCGGCATCCGGCCCCTTTCAGGGATGCAGATTTAATTAGGCCCCCGTGTGATGCAGGGATGGGAGAGCTGTCTTTTCCATCAGGCTTCTGACAGTGCTTCCCCCCTTCCTGCGGTCCCCAGATCCGGGAGAAGGAAACTGTTTCCTGCTCTCTGAAGCTGAGCTGCAAAGTAGCGCAAATGATGCCGAGTCCCAGGGATGAGCCTCTTAGCTATTTCCTCTGTGGGAGTCATTTGACAACTTACACAGAAGCTAAAGCCATGTGCAAGGCTGATTAGAGACACGGGGTTATGAGCTTCCTTTCCCTTCTCCTTTTGGGGATTCTGATATTTCTGGAAGACCAGAAAATCTGTATCAGACCCTTCGAGTGAAAAATATGCTCTGCGTGGCTTCTTCCCATGGATGCCACCCTGTCCCAACTCCTCTTTTTCCCTTGGATTTCTGGACCTTTCAGAGAAGCACCAGCACTATTACCTCCCAAATTTCCTGCTTTTACTTGGTCCCCATGCATGCTTCAACAAGTGTCCCATTTTCAGAGAAGCCACCCTAATCCTTTAGACTGGGTCAGATCCTTTTGATATAGGACCTCTTGTAGAACACTGTAGTTGCCTTTACTTTCTGTTTAAGAAAATGTCATTGTATGTATTTATGGTATGCTTTATGATCTTATAAGAGTATAGATTTATGGTATACGGCATGATCTTTATATAGAGTTAAATAGTTACTATAGTGGAACAAACCAACCTGTTTTGCCACATAGTTATTCTTTTTCCCAAAGCAAGAATAGTTATAATCTACTTATTAAGCACAAATCCTGAATATAATACACTATTATTAACTGTAATCTACTGATTGAGCAACAATCCTGGATATAATACACTATTATTAACTGTAGCCATGTTATCTGTTAGATCTTTTGACTGGGTCATCCCACATACCTGGTATTTCATATCCTTTGACCAATATCTACCCATTTTATAGTTATCTTTTCTTAATGCCTTTATAGTTATAATTTGATGAATGTCTCTCTCCCAGTAGTCTAGAAAACTATCAAAGACTACTTTTCTTTCTTTCTTTTATTATTCGTACATTGTAAGCAGACATCTTTGTTAGGTACAAATTGAAAACGACATATGTGCCCACTTTTCTCATTTGACCCCCTCCCCTAATTCCCACCCCGCTCCCTCGCCCTCCCTCCCTCTCAGGTTCAATTTAGTGAGTAACCTTGATGTACATTAGGGTGTCCCTGCCCCCCGTCAATCCTTTTTGGTTAAATCAACTTCTTTGTTTATTGAGGGTCTCTCCTTTTCCATCTGAAGACCCTCTTATGCCCCATCTTCTCCCTAGCATCCGCATATTAGGGAGAACATATGCTTCCTTATTCTTTGTGACTGGTTAATCTCACTTAACATAATGTTTTCCAGTTGTATCCATTTCCCTGCAAATAACATGATTTTGTTCTTCTTTATGGCTGAGTAAAATTCCCTTGTATATATTGAATTTAACCAATCATGTCTGCACAACGAAGTTTCCATAAAAACCCAAGAGAACTTTGTTCTAGTGGTTTCCAAAGACTACTTTTCAAAAAATTAAAAAACATTACTGTATTAGTCAGTTTTCTAATTACTATAATGAGACACTGGCAGCAGGCTACTTTATACAGAAAAGAGGTTCACTTGGGCTCAGAGATTTGGAAGTTCAAAGTTCAAGACTGAGGTTGGAGGACCCCATTGGTTCAGCCTCTGGTGATAGCCTTCTTGTTGGCAGAGTCCCAAGGTAGTGCACGATGTCACTTGGCAAAAGATAGGGAGTGTGCACATGCCTACGTGCATCTGTGTGGTCTCTTTCTTATCATGCCACCAGGATCAATCATGGGGGCTCTGCCCTAATGACTTTACCTGATCCTAATTACTTCCCAAGTGCCTCACCTCTAACTACCATAAATGGATTAAGCTTTTGCCATCTTATTATTGATTAATTTTACCAGGAAGCTTTTGGAAACACTCAAACTATATCTAAACCATAGCAATGACTCTATAAACAAGCCAGGCTCAACGTTTCTATTTCATTTGGCAAAATATCATGTGCCCACTAAAATTTAACATCAAACCTTAAAAGTGAGCCTTACCTGAATCCCTGTCAATGCTGTATGGTTTTTACTTTTCACTAGTAAACATAGCATTTGATATTACACGGCATCATTCAGGGTAAATTAAATGTTCATCAAAAACTTAAAATACCATTTCAGGTGCACCCCATTTAGCTCTCTGGGTGGTACACAGATCCAGGTGCTGGGAAGGCGGTGCCTGGTGGGGCCGTGGAAATCCTGTCTTTTTTCTGACATTGCACCTTTGTTCTGGCTAGCTGTCGGAGGCTTCACTATTTAGTTGGCACCTACCCCTTGCCATCCTCATTCTCTCTTAGATATGATAGGTAGAGATTGAGATCAGTGTCAAGCAGTGCAGTAAAGCCTTT
>PVLC010045634.1:0-11733 GCA_004027655.1 Graphiurus murinus | reverse complement strand
GAGTTCAATCCCCAGTACCGCCAAAAAAAAAAAAAAAAAAACCACAACAGAGTTTTTATGATCAGTGTAATAATCTTAATAATACTGACTTTACACATACTTGTATGTCTCAAGCATTTCTTTTTTCTTTCAAGGGGTCACATTTCTCATATTTCTTCTAATTGTAGCCAGACATCCTGTTTGGGGGCTATTTGAGTCCAGTGGTGCCTATGACAAAGTCACGTGGTCCATAGAAACCTTCTGAGTTGAGCGGGGTGTGGTGGCTCACACTTGTAATCCCAGTACTTGGGAGGAATTCCCAGTACAAAAAAAAAAAAAAAAACCTTCTGAGTTGCTCTTCTTATATTTGATTTTATGAACAGGTTTTTTTTTTTTTCTCGGTACTGGGGATTGGACCCAGGGCATTCTACCTCTGAGCTACACTCCTAGCCCTATTTTTTATTTTTTTATTTTGAAACAGGGTCTCACTAAGTAGCTGAGGCTGGCCACAAACCCAGATCCTCCTGTCTCAGCCTCCCAAGTACTGGCATTACAAGCATGTGCCATCACGCCTGGCTCCATACACTGTTTTTAGATGCTCTTTCTGCATTTCTGTGGTTCAGGGGATTAGTAATACATATATTAATTAGCACAGAAACATTGCTCAATGTCTGAAGGCTATTTAAACTTTATAGGAAAAACAAACCAGGGGGCATTTTAGTGGATGTACCATATGAGTGCTAATGACAAATATGAGGAAAGAGAACCCACTCTTCTTCATAGATTCTTGCTGGATCTATGTTAGTATGGAAGATATATATTTTATTTGTGTGTGTGTGTGTGTGTGTTACTGGGGATTGAACTCAGGAGCATTCTACCTCTGAGCTACACCTCCAGCCCTATTTTATTTTGAAACGGGGTCTCACTAAGTTGCAGAGGGGATCGTGAAGTTGCTGAGGCTGGCTGCAAGCCTGCCATCCTCCTTTCTCAGTCTCCCAAGTACTGAATTACAGGCATGCGCCACCACACCCGCCTACACAATCTATCTATCTGTGTGTGTGTGTGTGTGTGTGTGTGTGTGTGTGTGTGTGTGTGTGTTACTAGGGATTGAACTCAGAGACATTCTGCCTTTGAGCTATACCCCTAGCCCAATTTTATTTCTTATTTAGAAACAGGAAACAGGGTCTCACTAGGTTGATGAGAGTCTCACTACTTGCTGAGGCTCTCTTCAAACCTGTGATCCTCCTGTCTCAGCCTCCCAAGTACTGGGATTATAGGCATGCATCACCATGCCCGGCTCACAAGCAATATTTTTAAAAAATTATTATTTTTTGTGTGTGGTAGTGGGAATTGAACCCAGAAGCATTCTACCTCTGAGCTACACTCCCAGCCGTATTTTATTTTGAAACAGAGTCTCTCTAGGTTGATGAGAGTCTCATTACTTGCTGAGACTGTCCTTGAACCTGCTCTCCTTTTTGTCTCAGCCTCCCAAGTACTGGGATTACAAGTATGTGCCACCACGCCTGGCCTACTTTTTGTTTTTGAAACAGGGTCTCATTAAGTTGCAGAGGGCCTTACTAGGTTGCTAAAGCTGGTGGGGAACCTGTGATCCTTCTATCTCAGCCTCCCAAGTACTGGGATTACAGGCATGAGCCACCGTTCCTGGCCATGAACGATATTTTAAATAATCTTTCAAGAGGGATCTGTCAGCTGGGCGTGGTGGCGCACGCTTGTAATCCCAGCATTCGGGAGGCTGAGACCGAAGGATCCCGGTTCGCAGCCAGCCTCAGCTACCTAGTGAGGCATGAGGCATTCTGCAACTTAGTGAGACTTGGTTTCAAAATAAAGAATAAAAAATAGGGCTGGGGGTATAGCTTGGAGGTAGAATGTCTCTGAGTTCAATCCCCAGTGCCGCAAAAAAAAAAAAAAAAAAAAAAAAAAAAGAGGGATCTGTCTTCTTGGTTCTAATAAGTTTCTATCCCCTCCTCCCCAAGACACATTGTCATAACCCTTCAAGACACTTCCTGCATGTCTTTCCTACCTTTCTCCTACTCCATTATTACTTTTTTTCCCTCTGCTTAAAAACAATCTCATAGCCTTCTTTTCAGATTTATAAATTATTGGTTTGCTGCTCTGCTTAGTATCAGAGACCCTTACACTCTCAAAGTAGTTTCAGATTTTATGAAGTTTTATAGAAGTGAGAAACTGTGACCCTTCAGTCTATTTAGTAATAAAATACCTATTCATTTTTTAAGAAAAGAACTATAACTTATATACCAGAGCAGTTGCCCTTTTAAAGTATACAACTGAATGATTTTTAGTATATTCACAGAGTTGTACAACCATCACCACTATTTAATCTTAGAATGTTTTTATGGCTTCAGAAAGAAGACCTTCCTATTAGCCATCATTCTTTCCTCTCTCCCCACCCCTGGCAGCCACTAATCTACTTCTGTTTCTATGCGCTTGCCTGTTCTGAACATTTCACACAAATGGAGTCATATACTTTGGCTTTTGTGTTTGGCTTCTTTCTTTCTTTTTTTTTGCAGTACTAGGGATTGAACTCAGGGGCATTCTACCTTCGAGCTATACCCCCAGCCCTATTTTTTTATTCTTTATTTTGAAACCGAGTCTCACTAAGTTGCAGAGTGCCTCACTAGGTAGCTGAGGCTGGCCGTGAACCCGGATCCTCCTGTCTCAGCCTCCCGAATGCTGGGATTACAAGCGTGCGCCACCACGCCCGGCTGTGTTTGGCTTCTTTCACTGCACAGGTTCATCTATGCTGTGGTGTTGGTGCTGTAGCTTGACTCAGTATTAAGTACCTACATTTTTTTCTGTGAGTAGAACTGAGACTTGAGCTGGATTTAGTGTTGGAGTAGTTGGAGGTTCTGTGAATCTCTGTCACATAGTTAAATCTGGGGCTGGTATGCTGTCCCGAAGACTTTTAGGTTTGCTTCTACTTCTCATAGAGAAAGGTTGTAATTTGTTTGTTTGTTTATTTATTTATTGTAGCACTGGGGATTGAACCCACAGGCATTTTACCTTTGAGCTATACCCCCAGCCTGATTTTATTTCTTATTTGGAAACAGGCTCTCGGTAGGTTGAAGAGAGTCTCACTGCTTGCTGAGGCTGTTCTCGAACCTGTGATCCTCCTGTCTCAGCCTCCCAAGTACTGGGATTACAGGCATGTGCCACCACACCCAGCTTGAAGTTTATTTTAAGTCTCATTTGGAGAAGGACCAGCTTGAATCCTTACTGTTGTATTCTCTTAGTATATATGAACCATTGTATGTGGAACTGAGCCATGTTGTCTGTAGGAAACTTTTATTCTTTGAAGACCAATATATGGGTTCAAGAAACTGAACCCCCTGGGGACTGTTATCAGAGATGTGAAGGGTGGACTGCCCAGGGATTCCAGGGTGACCCCAGAAGTGGACAGAACTTTCATGCTCTGTTTACCCTGAAATCCCAAGAAATTATAGAAAAGTAATAAACTCACACAACAAAAGAGGCTTGAAAAAAGGGAGTGGGAAAATGGGGAGATATTGTAGTTATAAAATGAGTGAGTCTGGGCACCTAATATATAGCAGTGACTATAAGTTAATGATAATGTATACTTGAATTTTGCTTTGTGTATGTGTGTGTGTGGGCGAGCGTGCGCATGTGTGGGGGGATGGGTACTGGGAACTGAACCCAGGGGCTTTCTCCCTAAGTTACTGTGTGCTGGCTTTGAACCTGCTATCCTCCTATTTCAGCCTCCTAAGTACTGGGATTACGGTGTGTCCCACTGCACCCAGGGCAACCTTAAATTTGCAGTGTTTCTGCCTCAGCCTCCCGAGAAATGTGCTAATTTTGAGAGTTCCCTACACACACAATAATACACAGAGGATGAGGGGATGGTTATGACTATCGTGGTCATTTCAGAATATATGTAGGTACCAAAACATCACTGCTTATACCTTGAATACATATAATTTCACTGCTGCCGGGCGTGGTGGCGCACGCTTGTAATCCCAGCATTCGGGAGGCTGAGACCGGAGGATCCGGGTTCGCGGCCAGCCTCAGCTACCTAGTGAGGCACTCCACAACTTAGTGAGACCCGGTTTCGAAATAAAGAGTAAAAAATAGGGCTGGGGGTGTAGCTCAAAGGTAGAATGCCTCTGAGTTCAATCCCCAGTACCGCAAAAAAAAAAAAAAAAAAAAAAAAAAAATTTCACTGCTTACACCTTGAATACATGTAATTTTTACTTGTTGGTTATACCTTAATACAGGTGGAGGGAAAAGAGCCTGGGAAGGGACCTTTAGCTGAGGAGAGATTTGAACAAACTTTTGGAAGAAATAAGATATTGGAAACCTATAAACAGATAAAACAGCTGGGTGTGGTGGCATGTGCTTGTAATCCCAGTACTCAGGAGGCTGAGACAGGAGGTTTGCAGGTTTGTGGCCAGCCTCAGCTATTTAGTGAGGCCCTCCACAACTTAGTGAGACTCTTTTATTTTATTTTATTTTATTTTATTTTTTTTTTTTTGAGGTACCGGGGATTGAACTCAGGAGCATTCTACCTCCGAGATATACCCCCAGCCCTATTTTTTATTCTTTATTTTGAAACCGGGTCTCACTAAGTTGCGGAGTGCCTCACTAGGTAGTTGAGGCTGGCCGTGAACCCGGATCCTCCGGTCTCAGCCTCCCGAATGCTGGGATTACAAGTGTGCCCCACCACGCCCGGCTAGTGAGACTCTTTTAAAATAAAGAATAAAAAATAGTGCTGGAGCCAGGCATGGTGGCACATGCTTGTAATCCCAGCATTTGGAAGGCTGAGACCAGATGATCTGGGTTCTCAGCCAGTCTCAGCTATCTAGTGAGGCACTCCGCAACTTAGTGAGACCCTGTTTCAAAATAAAGAATAAAAAATAGGGCTGGGGCTATAGCTTAGAGGTAAAATGCCCCTGAGTTCAATCCCCAGTACTGCAAAAAAAAAAAAAAAAAAAAAAAAAAAAAAAAAGATAAAACAGAATGAGGATTGATTGATTGATTGTGATACTAGGGATTGAACCCACGGGCATTCTATCTCTGAGCTATACCAGGAGTCCTGTTTTATTTCTTATTTTGAAACAGGGTCTCACTAAGTTGTAGAGGGCCTTGTGTTGCTGAGGCTGGCCACAAACCTGTGATCCTCTGGTCTCAGCCTCCCAAGTACTGAGATTACAAGCATGTGCCACTATGCCTGGCTTGAATGAGGATTTAGAAGAAGTAGAAGTGCTTTTGGTTGGTTTGTTGCAAGGTTCTGCTTATATAATGACTAGGGTGGTGAGTGTGCAAATAATGCTACACACAAGGTGAATTCAAAAGTTACCTGGACTAGGCACGCTGAGTCATGGCCATAATCCCAGTACTTGGGAGACTGAGACAGGAGGATCACAGATTCAATGACAGCCTCAGTAAGTAGTGAGACTCTCATCAACCTAGCGAGACCCTTTTTCCAAATAAAATAGGGCTGGGGGTATAGCTCAGAGGTAGAATGCCCCTGAGTTCAATCCCTAGTAACACCAAAAAAAAAAAGGAGGTGGGTGGTGGCTGGGGATATAGCTTAGTGGTAGAAATCCCCTGGTTTTAATCCTGAGTTATCCTTCCCCCCATACACACTTCATCTGGAAGCTATTATGCCATAATATTTCCTATATCCTTCTCTCTCCTTTCTTCTTCCTCTTGTTTGAGGGAAGCAGTTGATAGTTTTTCATCCTTAAGCAAATCTTCCTTTTTTTTCTTTTTCTTCTTCAGTACTGAAGACTGAACCCAGGGGTATTTTACCTCTAAGCTATAGCCCCAGCCCTATTTTATTTTTTATTTTTTGGTGGAACTGGGGATTGAACTCAGGGGCATTCTACCTTTGAGCTATATCCCCAGCCCTATTTTTTATTCTTTATTTTGAAACCGAGTCTCACTATGTTGCAGAGTGCCTCACTAGGTAGCTGAGGCTGGCCTCGAACCCGGATCCTCCGGTCTCAGCCTCCCGAATGCTGGAATTACAAGCGTGCGCCACCACGCCCGGCCCTATTTTATTTTAAAGCAGAGTTTTGCTAAGTTTTTGAGGGTCTCATTTAGTTGCTGAGACTGGCCTTGAGCCTGCGATCCTCCTGTGTTAACCTTCCAGGTACTGGGATTACAGATGTGTGCCACCATGCTTGGCACTTAAACAAATATTTCTTTATATAGATTGAATCCCTTCCTGGAGGGAATTTGGGTTCCATGGGCATGTACCAGCATCCCAAGTCATACTTCTCTAAGTTTTCATTTTTTTCTTTTTAGTCTTCTGGGGGCTTCTCAGCCTAAAGGCCCTTTTCCTGACTTTTCATCCGGATGGAAGCCAGTGGACAGGCTTTGCTCAGAAACTCAGAACATCAGGCACGTTTTAATTTAAGAGGGAAATCTAGCAGGGAATGGTGGTGCATGCTTGTAATCCCAGTACTTGGAATGCTGAGACAGGAGGATCACAGGTTCAAGACCAGCCTTAGTTGTTTAGGGAGGCCCTCTACAACTTAGTGAGACCTTGTTTCAAAATAAGAAATAAAATAGGGCTGGGATGTAGCTCAGAGGTAGAGTGCCCCTGGGTTCAATCCTCAGTACCTCCGCCCCCCTCCAAAAAAAAAAAAAAAAAAAAGGGAGAAATCTAGTGAAAAGACCCTTGTATATAAGGAAGCCATACAACTTTCTACATTTTACTTTCAGATGTCTCCAAATAGCAAGGATCTCCAGATGGATGAAAAAAGCCCAACAGCATGAAAGAGAAATTTAATTCAAATAATTTTTTTATAGAAAAATAGACTACCCCCAAAAGAAAGAGAATTCAGAAGATATAAGAACACTTTAAAAAATGATCATCAGTGACTTCCTGGGAAGATGTGACTTGGGAGCTAGAATTTGTCTAACTTTCTGCTTTCCCTCCCCTTGAATCACCACCTTATGGTGGATGTGATTGAAGAGGGTGGGGAAAGGTGAAAAGCTGAATCATAATAGACGGGATTAGAGTGAAGAAATATCCGCTCCTGATTCATCGCTGTTTCCTGAGAATTTAGTGCAGGGTCATGAGGAATATAAGAGGGCATGATATTGGCAGCTAATTTGGGAGAGAAGAGAATGAGTAGGGACGGATGATCCCAAGTGGCCACAGGCAGCCAAGGGTAGGTTCTTCTTGTGTAGCAACAAGATTCAGGAGCCACAGAACTGGGCGTAGGGCAAAGGACACATGGCTTCCACATGTTCAAGACTACAGAGCTGCTCCTTGATGCAGCAGTTTTCTCCCTGGAGCTGTGGGCAATATCTCAACTATCAGGAGTGGAAACCATGTCAGAGTTAGGTACAGACATCAGAACCCAGAACCAACATAATAGGTTCACAGAAGGAGGCTCAATAAAGATGAAATGACCATGGGATGAAGCTGGACTACCTCAGAATGGTGCATCAGCCATCCAGCTTACAAACTTAGAGGTGGAAAATCAAAACCAAAAAAGTCCACCAAACTTGGCAGTATTAAAGCAGAACCAGCCATTCTATTTTGGGAAAAAACTGGGCCTGAATGTCATTGTCCAATAATAAGAAGCATCATGTTGCCAAAATAAAGTAAGAGGAGGGGGATATAGTTTTTGAGGCAGAGGAAAAGTATGGTTTTAAAAAAGATTAATTATAGAAACTAGAAAAAGTTCCAAGTGAAATGTACTTTGTGCTTTTTAAAA
The DNA here is from genome assembly GCA_004027655.1 of Graphiurus murinus. Lineage (NCBI taxonomy): Eukaryota > Metazoa > Chordata > Mammalia > Rodentia > Gliridae > Graphiurus > Graphiurus murinus. Next base: position 4,024 of record PVLC010045634.1, on the reverse strand, counting down.
TAAAATTCAAGAAGGACTGAAATAAAGTGAATTGAAAGATGAAAAAAGGCAACAGGCAAGCTGAAAACTGGTTGAGAGGCAAGTAGAATTATAAAGTGAAATGAATGCACGGAGAGAGAAACTACAATGGTGTTAAATGCATTTGCAGAATTTTGAACACTAGGATCCATGAAGAGCAAAATTTACAATGCGGAAAGTTAAATTAGTGCTGCGAAATAAGTATTGTTCCTGAAGAAGATACAAAAACAAACAGAACAGAAACAGTAATCAAAGATACAATGAGAAAATTATCTTTGATCTGAAGAAAAAGAAAACCCACCAGCTTCTTTCGTATATTCAAAGGGCTCCCTCTGTGCTAGATGAAATTAGTGGAAAGAGCAAGATATATCTTTTTTTTCCCCCTTTTTTGTACTGGTGGTTGAACCCAGGGGCCTTTTACCTCTGAGCTATATCCCCAGACCCTTTTTTTTTTCGGTACTGGGGATTGAACTTGGGGGCATTCTATCTCCGAGCTATACCCCCAGCCCTATTTTGTATTCTTTATTTTGAAACAGGGTCTCACTAAGTTGCAGAGGACCTCACTAGTAGCTGAGGCTGGCTGCGAACCCGGATCCTCCAGTCTCAGCCTCCCAAATGCTGGAATGCTGGGATTACAAGCGTGTGCCACCATGCCCGCTCCCAGACCTTTTTATTTGGAAATAGGGTCTCATTAAGTTGTGAGAGTCTTGCTAGGTTGCTGAGGCTTTCCTCCAACCTGCTATTCTCCTATCTCAGTCTTCCAAGTTCTGGGATTACAGGTATGTGCCACTGTGCCCAGCTGAACAAGTTATATCTTTTTTTTTTTTCTTTTTGTAGTACTGGGGATTGAAACCAGGGGCCTTCTACCTCTGAGCTATACCTCTAGCCCTATTTTTTAATTTTTATTTTGAAACAAGGTCTCATTGGGTAGATGAGTCTCACTACTTTTTGAGGCTGTCCTCGAACCTGTCTCAGTCTCCCAAAGTACTGGGATTACAGGTATGTGCAACTACATCCAGCTAACAAGATATATCTTGATGAAATTTTTAAATTTCAAGGATAAAATACAAATAGCCATTTAGAAGCAAAGGGAAAATATTTAAGAGAAGTCAGGATGGCTTTAGTCCTTTCTATAACATTGTCATAAGATGATATAGTGAAATAAGACTGAAAGTTCTGAAGGGAAAAGATTGTAACCAAGAATTAAATAGTCACTAGTTGTTAATTTGTGAAGGCAACAGAAAAATTGTGTGTGTGTGTGTGTGTGTGTGTGTGTGTGTGTGTGTGTTGTATGGTGGTGGTGGGGTGGGTACGGTACTGGGAATTGAACCCAGAGGCATTCTACCTCCAAGCTACACCCCCAGCCCTTTTTATTTTTTGTTTAGAAACGGTCTTATTTGGTTGCTGAAAGCTTTGCTACGTTGCTGAGGGTGTTGAACCTGTGGCTCTCTTTTCTCAGCCTCCTAAATACTGGGATTATTGGTTTATAGGATTATAGGCTAGGATTATGTGCCACCTTGCCTGGCCAAGATATTCCATTAAAAATGCAGAGAAGTTGAAGGTAGCACACAGCCTTCAGTTGGGAGCTCACCTACTTTTGGACTGAAGAGTTATATGAACCAGTATGTTTCCTTATTGTTTAAGGCTCTTTGGGATTTTTCTGTTATCTGTGTCTGAAACCTATTTCATGGACACAGGCAGTCAATTTAAAGATTAATTGAGCTGAGTGTGGTTGCACTTGCTTGTAATCTCAGTATGTGGGAGGCTGAGGCAGGAGGATCGCAGGTACCAGGCCAGCCTCAGACTGTCAGACTCTTATCAACCCAGCCAGGCCCTGTTTCAAAAATAAAAATAAAATAGGGCTGGGATGTAGCTTGGAGGTAAAATGCCCCTGAATTTAATCCCCAGGACCAAAAAATTGCTTGATGTGGTGGCGCATGCTTGTAATCCCAGTATTTGGGAGGCTGAGACAGGAGGATCACAGGTTCCAGGTCAGCCCCAGACTCAGACTCTCAAACTCTCATCAACCTAGCAAGGTCCTGTTTCAAAAACAAAAATAAAATAGGGCTGGGGATGTAGCTTGGAGGTAGAATGCTCCAAAATTTAATCCCCAGAACCAAAAAAATTGCCATATGTGGTGGCGCATGCTTGTAATCCCAGTATTTGGGAGGCTGAGACAGGAGGATCACAGGTTCGAGGACAGCCTCAACAAGTAGTGAATGAGACTCTCATCAATCTAGTGAGACCCTGTTTTATTTTTTTAAATTACAGAATAAAATAGGACTGGGGGTGTAGCTTGGGGGTAGAATGCTCCTGGGTTCAGTCACCAGTACCACACATGCATGCATGTGCAAAAAAACAAAAAAAAAAAAAAAAAAAAAAAAAAAAAAAAAAAAAAAAAAAAAAAAAAAAAAAAAAAAAAAAAAAAAAAATTAATTGATGGGCCTGTAATCCCAGCTACTTGAGAGGCTGAGATGGAAGGATTACTTGAGCCCAGGGGTTTGAAACCAGCCTGGGCAATAGAGCAAGACCCCGTTTAGAAAAGGAAAAAAAAAAAAAAAAAAAAAAAAGATTAATTGAAATAATTCAAGAATGGGGAAGTTGTGGTCTAAACCTTGCTGTTGAATTTAAATAATTTCAAATTTAAGTCTCAATAATTTATAGAATTGGTTACAAATAAAAATCCAAATGTCGGAAGTAATTCTTGAAAGAGAAGATATGTGATGCAAACGAAAAAAAACTCAACCAGTTATTTAATCACAGTTATTTATTATTGCAATACCAGCAATAATAAATCTGGATTCAGGTTAGCTAATAGAAACTGAGAAGTAGCCAGGCGTGGTGGTGCACGCTTGTAATCCCAGCATTTGGGAGACTGAGACCGGAGGATCCGGGTTCGTGGCCAGCCTCAGGTACCTAGTGAGGCCCTCCACAACTTAGGGAGACCCTGTTTCAAAATAAAGAATAAAAATAGGGCTGAGGATATAGCTTGGAGGTAGAATGGCCCCAAGTTCAATCCCCAGTACTGCAAAAAAAAAAAAAAAAGAGAACTAGGCAGTGGGGTGGAACAGGGAACGTTGGGAGAAAAAAAAAGTAAAACCCTAGCCTTCATTCTTTTACTTTTGACATTGATAATTAGAAAAATATAGGGAGTGATATGGCTTAAAAACAATTTAAAGATAACCACTAGAAAATTCAAAGTAGGATATATATTATCCCACATGAGTAGAGAAGAAAAAACAAAAAATAAATTTGATCACAAGATAGGGTCATATCAGACAAAAATGTGCCACAATCTAGTTTTTGTTTTTTTCATTGGCTTAGAGGATAATTACCTATTTTGGCCCACATTTTAGAAAATCTTTAAGCCAGCAACTTTTTGGGGGAAGGGGATTAGTGGGGAGATTATCATTAATAAGATGTATTTGTTTAGAAATTTAGATAATCTGTGATTCATCCCCAAGCTCTTCTGAGGTACACGTGGATAGATTTTTTATGAAGTTCTTGGGGGTAGAAAGGTTTGGATGGTGTGATTGGAGGTGAGGGTAGGGATGGTTGTTCCCTCTGAACTTGTTCTCTCAAAGGCACACTCTCTCCAGGGGTCTGAAGGCTGTGATGAAAAGAAAGTAGGGATTGATTCTGATATGTTTGAATCACTAAACTGAACTTGAGAAGGAGGGAGGCTTGAGGGAGTGGGGCAGAAATTGGGGAAGGGTTAAATGAGAAATGTGTGCATGTATGACTTTACCAACTTGTAACTAACAAAGATGTATGATTACAATGTACCAATTAAAAAAAAAAAAAAAGAAGCCGGGCGTGGTGGCGCACGCTTGTAATCCCAGCATTCGGGAGGCTGAGACCGGAGGATCCGGGTTCGAGACCAGCCTCAGCTAACTAGTGAGGCACTCCACAACTTAGTGAGACTCGGTTTCAAAATAAAGAATAAAAAATAGGGCTGGGGGTGTAGCTTGGAGGTAGAACGCCCCTGAGTTCAATCCCCAGTACC
>PVLC010045633.1:0-11729 GCA_004027655.1 Graphiurus murinus | reverse complement strand
CATCATTTAAATTTTTGAATTGTTTTTTCAGTGTTTCCTATGAGGAAATGAATTCCAAGTTTCAGAAAACAACTTCCAAATAATTTGAGAAAAGTGTTATTTTGAACATGGAGAAATATCTGTAGTAGAAACCACAATAGGAATTACCAGAAAAAGAAGTCTGAATAATGTGAAAAAGGTCAATATCATAAACCCAATTCTAGACATTAAAAATAATATGAATTCCCTTTTTTCTATAAAATAATACAAATATGAATAAAACCTGATAAAATTATTCCCACGAAAATTTAATCTCAAAGCTGAATTATGTAGATGGCTTAGAAAAGAAGCTATTGTATTAATTTCTAATCTGTAAAATATGGTGATAATGATTGCATGTAAAATATTTAACTCATACCATATTTTTAAACCTATATTAAGTTCAATTCTCTGCCGTTCTCAGTAACTATCCATAGCCTGCTTCTTAGAAAGAGTTCATATATGCATATCTTGGGAATTCACATAAAAACAGGATGGAGTAGGTTATAATAATGAAATATTACCATTGCTTTCTGCCTCACATATTTTAAATTACCATTTACTGTCGACAATATAGAAAGGTACTTCTGTAAGGCAGTAAGTTTTAAATTCCAACTGAGAACAGTAGTAAATAATAATGATTTTACCTTATACTTCATCCAAAATTTTCATGGATCCAGTACACAAATTGTATCCTTCAACTTCAAAATGAAATAGACTATATCACACCTTTAGATAATGAGAGTGCACTAATGAGTTTTCAAACTCAAAGATAAGCTGGTTTCATTTCAATCTATACTTCTAATTATGTGTTTTTTACTGCACATTTTCTTCCAGTAATTCTCAAGTTCTGTCTACCTGTATTCACTGAAGTGAATACTTCAAACAAAATATTTATTGGTTAAGTGGACATTTTTCTTTGGCTGGATAATCATTTTGAATGTGAATTTGCCCCTATGTAGATATCACTTATTGATAGAATACTGAATGACTAGAGTATTGGCTCTGTGAAAAGAAGGGAAATGGATGGATCTGGAAAACATGCTAAGTGAGATTAGTCAGTCACAAAAAGTAAAAATTCATATGTTCTCCCTAATATGGGGAAACTAGGGAGAAAGTGGGATGTAAGAGGGACTCTAGACGAATAAGGAGAAACCTTAGATGAGCAAAGAAGGTGACTTAACTGACGGTGATTGGACGGGGGAACACTGTAATGCACATGATGTATTTTCACAAACATATCAAAGTTAATCTATTAAACTGAACTTGAAAAGGAGGGAGGGCAAGGCGGGAATTGGGGAAGGATTAAATGAGAAATGTGTGCATGTATGCCTTTACCAGCTTGTACCTAACAAAGATGTATGATTACAATGCACCAATAAAAATAAATAAACATTCTATGTCTATAGAAACATTTGAAGAGAATTGTTATTTTGCAATAGTACAATTTTCTGCTGGAGACTTTTATTTATTGAAGAGAAAAAGTAGAGTAGAGGAATTCAATCCGGAGTTAATTTTAAGCCTTATTTTTATACTTTTCCAGTGTAGGGTTGGTGTTTATCTTACTTCATGTGGCTCTTTATGAATCAGCATTATGGTGTTTTTTTTCTGGAAAGCCAATTGGTGGTCTTAACTGCTTGGTAACCTGTTTATTGTAGAGTCTGAAAGTAGGGTAAAGGGACAAAATGTGGTACTGTACTTAGGCGTGGAAAAAGGTGGACTGCATGCCACATAGCAAGGGGAGGGAAAATGAAGTAGGATGGAAGAAACAAAAGAAAGAGGTAGAAAGGAGAAAAGCAAGCCCTTCTCTTAAGGCCAATTTTCCTCTAATACTGAATTCTAATAAATGTCATAGAGTACTGTAAGCCCAGGTAACTGATACATACACACACACACACACACACACACACACACACACACACACACACAGAATATATTTTTAGACTGATTCATTAACTAGAGAATGTCAACCTGAAGGTTCTAAGTGCTATCTATCAACCAAATAATGTCAGCCTGATGATTCTAAGAACAGGGCCATTATGTGTGCTCCATGACCAAAGGAATTAAGCTGATAACCACTCCACAGGCTCACTGCTTGCTCACCATTTACAAAGTTCCCTATAAAAGAAGAGTCCTGGTTCTCCAGAGGTGTCTCTCCATCTCTGTCTCACTCTGGAGCTGGCCCACACTCTCCCTTATACATGTATTTATTGTTTCTTTAAATAAATCTGTTTGTAGCTCTACTCTTTGCCTTGGAAATTCTATTCTAACCCATGCCTATGCCATGACACAAAATAGGACAACTTTGTAAGAGCTGTTTAGGCTACCAACATGTCTTTTAAGGCTGGAGATAAGTGCCTAGCTGGGTGCAGTGAGCCCTATGATGAGATAAATATCAATTTGTTGAAATTTTTATCAAAAGCTGTTTTCCAAAGAAATGATCACCAAATTTATGTACTGTGATTTTATACCTGCAAAATCTGTGATGGTGATATGTAAGAGTTTTAATAAGAAACATTAAATGGTTTTTCTAACATGGGAACCACATTCCCAGCTTGCCTGTTAGAAGACAAGTTTATACCTATGGTCTTTAGGTGATTACTAATTATGTCCCATTCACTATTAAGCATGTTCCAGTTTAGAAGGCAAGTTATATGGCTACTCTACTTAATAATAATGTTCTATTTTTTTAAGTGAGGAAAATAGTACCTATTCCAAATAGTAACATGCTATTTAAGAGATTATCAAATACAAATTCTTAATCTATGTGTTGTGGATTGAATGTTTGCATCCTCCCAAATTCATGTGTTGAAACTCTAACCACAAATGTCATGACATTAGGGGGCCTGTGGACTGTAACTGGATCATGAGGATGGAGCCCTTGTGAACAGAATTGTGCCTTCATAGGAAGAGACAAGAGAGAAACTCTTTCTGGCCTTCTCCATCTGAATATGCAACCCGAAGAGGTGTCTCCTGTTTCCTTCATGTTAGGATACTAGATGCTATCTGCAAACACATACAGGCTCTTAGGAGACAGGGGATCTGCCCAGCACCTTCATTTTGGACTTCTCAGCCTCCAGATCTGTGAGAGGCAAACGTTTACTGCTTAAGCCACCAAGTCTATGATACCTGTGATGGTTTGGATCTAGAATGCCAAAAAATGTCTCAGGTTATAAGCATTGTCACCAGTTAAGCAAGGTTCAGAGGTGGGACTTTTAGGCAATGATTGGATCACAAAGGCTCTGACAAAATTAGTTGATTAAGCCATTTTTGATGGAAATGGATTAATATATTTATGGCTGAATGGACTATTGGAAGGTGAGACCTAGATAGAGGAAGGAGGTCACCGAAAGTATGCCTTGGAACAGTTTATCTTCTTCTTCTCTTTTTGCTTCCTGGATGTGGCTTTTCTTTGCCATGTCCTTCCTCCATGAGGTTTTATCTCAGGTCAGGTCCAAAGAAATGACGCTGGCTCACCGTAGGCTCAAACCTCTGAAACCATAAGCCAAAATAAATCTTGCTTCCTCCAAGTTGTTTTTGTCAAGCATTCAGTGACAGTGATGAAAAGTTGTAAGAAATGGAAATTAATGATGGACAAACAGAAATAAGTATAAACTGAAAAATTTTCATGTGAAACACTGATTTATCATTTACTAATGTTGCTAATTGTCAAATGTTCCTATTATAGTCTTCAAAACTTGTGATAGCAAAGTCGATTGGCTTGGACCTGTTACTTAAACTCTTTATACCTCTATTTCCTCAACTATAAAATTGTGATAAAAATACTATTGTAAGGATAAAATCAGTTAGTTAAATGAAACAGCTTTTAACATTCCTGGCACATAGGTGGTGCTCTAGAATATTTAGATATAATTTTCAATAATAAAGTTTTAAATATGAAAAAATCAAGGAATTAATCCTTCAGTGAACTGACTTTGGGAAAATGTCCTTCCACAAATTTATTTACTAATAATTGACCTACAGTGTGTAAAATATATTTTCATGGATTACAGAAATATGCCCTGAGAAATGTCAGGGAACAGGTACCTTATAAAATAGCACATTTGAATTTGTTCAGCTACTGTAACCTCACTTGTTTGGACACAAGGCTCTGGAGACCTCGAAAAATTTTAGTTTTTTTCATTGTTCTTCTATGTAGGCTGGCACACACCCTGGATAACCAATATTCATGGAACTTTTTTCATGAGTAAATGGGCAATTCACATCTGGTCACCATCTCCAGGCCAGAAACTATCTCTCTTCCAGGAGGATAACCTTACTGGGAATTTCCTTATAAAATATGATTTTAGAGGATAGAATCAAATTATGTTTCTAGCTCCATGGAAAACTTCTCATCTTTAGACAACTCCAATATCATCAGTATGCTAGGAAGTGAGCAATTCAGGGCCATAAGGAAGAATATACAACAACTATGATGATCTGCTATGAAAAATCAGCTTTGTGCATTAAACTCATCGTAAACCTCACATGTGCCAGTGCATATTAGAGAAAAAGCAAAAGATATTCATTGGCCATATGTGCAGAAATAAAATCTGTGTGCTGAATTATGTCGCCAGTCTATCTCCAATCTGTCCTCTCTGGCCATCCTGTGACTGATGTGTCATTCCAGTCCTCATTGTCACACTCAGATCACTTTATCATTTACCTTTCTTCCATCATTTTCTTTGTTTGTCTATCAACCATCAAATAATAAGTGCTTTTGAATTGCAAGAATTATTCATGCCCTTTTCCCCAAAGTCAATAAAATGGGTTAGTTCCCTAAAGAATATTAAAAATGAGCTGGAGAAAGGCAGGTCTGTCAAGAACTGATGAATTTCCCAGATAGCTGATCAGCTATAGTGCCCATCTTCTGCACACTGCCACTCACTCCCTAATTTCTATGTGTTATTTTAAAAACAAAACAAAACAAAACAAAAAACTCTCTTTTCCCACCTAGTTGTAAATCTCCAGTGATTCTCCTGGAGGATTCCAGATAAAGTACAAGGTTTATAAATACTTCAAACTCTGCTTCAACTTATTTTTACAATTTTAGTTTCAGCCACATCATAGTATGCTGAGGACTTCTTCAGTTCTCTAAGACTTGCACAAACTCTTTCCTTTTTCTGCCAACCTTTTTCTCTTTTACTTGTAAAACTACCAGTTATATTCCAAAAATGCTTTTTAGTCCCTTTCTCTATCTCCGATTCTCTGAGCCAAAATAAACCATTCTTTACTTGCTGCTTTCACTAATGGAACATACTTTCGTTGTGTTATTTAAAATAGCATTTGTATTTCTAGGTGATAGCTTCTCTGATATACAAGGCTATGAAAAAGGAAGAATCACTCCGTAATCCATAAATATTTTTGCATCCTTTATTTCTGTTAAAATATTAGCACATAGCATGTGATCAATAATATTTTTAAGCAAAGTAATGAATTCTTCTCAAACTTTAAGCATCACCTACATATTATAATCTCCCTGATGTCTTTACCTAAACCCATCTATTCTCTTAAATATGGAATCTCCATGAACTCAAGACATCTCCCCTTATCTCACAACAAGTATACCAAGTCATTAAAGAGAACTGTATGGCCATCAGAATGCAATATCTTGTTCAAAGTGTTTAGACTAGTCAATAGTGAGGTGAGACTGGATTCTAGACCTCTTCTACCTGAGTGTGTGTGTGTGTGTGTGTGTGTGTGTGTGTGTGTGTGTCTGCATGTATGTGTGTTACTGGAAATAGACTCATGGTCATTTTACTTCTGAGCTAAATCCCTAGCCCTATTTTATTTTTTATTTTGAACTGGATCTTAACTAAATTACTGCATGCTGACCTCGAACCTGTGTTCCTCCTGTCTCAGCCTTCCACGTGCTGGGATTGTAAGTGTACACAACTGTGGCCAGTTTATACTCCTGGGTTTATAAATTCCATACTAAACAGTATTCAAATAGAGTAGCAAAGTCACCATTCCGTCCAAAAAGAAAATTGTCTTAACCTGATCCAGGCAGCAAAAGCAGTTATATTAACTAACACATACTTCTTTGAGTCACCATTAAGAAAAAAAGCTTTAAAAATAAGCTGGGCTCCAAAATTAAGGATTTGAGATAGAAAAGAAGAGTAAGATCACAATGATATACTCATAACAAGTTGCAAGGGGGAAAGTTTAATAGCCTCTCACAGATTCTTATAAATATACAACAATGAAAAGGAGTCCTTTGGAACCAAGAATTTTTCACTTGGCACTCATGAATTAAGGAGAGTCTCCATTAAACTATGCGCTGAGCCCCAAAAAGTATTATAATAGTAAAAATTAAGGCAACTCAATATAAAGAAATCGAAATGTGAATTGAAATGCCATTACATTGGTTAAAATATTCATGCATAAAATTTAATGAAACCATTTGAACTATATTCTTAGATTTCTTTTGCTATTTTAAAGGAAGTTAAGATAGCTCTGAGGAGCACTATGTGTTAAAATTCTCTTAGGCATAGAAAAGTGGATAGAAGATAGGATAAAATGAGAGATTGAGAAAGTGAGGGAGTTAAGAAATAGGAGAAGACACTGAAAGGACCAAAAAGGACAATACTACCAGAAGCTGAGGACAAACTTTTGGCTTTCCAAAATGTTTATTTTAACACCCAAACTAAAAAAAAAAAAATGAGACAAATACCAGCTTATAAATCTCTCAAGACTATATTAATGGAACTATTTACGAAATACATATGTACTCAACAGAGAAAACATAGTACAATAGTATAAACATGATCATTGAAAATAAGCCTTAAAAGACACCAAACCTTCTAATTCCTTTATTGTTTTATTGTTTCATGGCTTACTCATATCAAAGCCATAAAAACACTGACATATTAAACCTTAGCTGACATAGCTTTGCAGGATAATTTTGTTTTTGTTTTAATAAACACTACATTTAGATTGGTAAATTATCACAGAAGGGGAGAGAATATTCCCACATTGCTTTCTGAGTCCATTTCCAGGAAATTTTTATTACTACATCCTAGAGTTTGGCTCCATTTGAAAACAATTAGAAACCTTGGTAATTGTTTTATATTTATTTGTGCTGCAAAAGACAGTTACTCTGGTATTATAGTCTGTATCAATTTATAGAGCTCAATCTGTTAAATTGGAACTGAAAATGTCTCTGGATAATGAATAAAGTAATAAGCAAGTCTTTGACAAGGAATGTTATGATTTTAGTAGAGCAGGATTGAGACTGATGATCAAAATAGAAACAGTCACTGAATCACCAGTAAACATTTGCCAAAACTGATAATAAGACATTTAAATGTTAAAAAAAATGGATGGAGAAAGTGAGAAACAGAGAAAGGAGAGAGACAGAGAGAGAGAGACAGAGAGAGAGAGAGAGAGAGAGAGAGAGAGAGAGAGAGAGAGAGAGAGAGAGAGAGAAGAAGAAGAAGAAGAAGAAGAAGAAGAAGAAGAAGAAGAAGAAGAAGAAGAAGAGGAGGAGGAGGAGAAAAAGAAAGGAAGAAAAAAAGGAAATGTTATCTCATAGTGGATACAGTAATATTAACAATATTACTATATAAACCAAAATGACCTTTTAAAAAATGAAAGGAGAAATGTTTGTAACAAAACTCCCTCTGGCACATTTTCACAAGTAAATAATAAACTTTTGTATAAGCATATTTTACTATTGGGTTCTCATTTTTACTTTGTATTCACATCGTGGACTGCAATCCAGGAGGAATGCACTGTTGGTTGCAGGGATGAATTTCTAGACAAAGGTTGACTATAAAACCAGTTAACTGTTTTTCCAATAATTTCTGGCCTCTAGAGGGGCATAATTGAAACATATGAATTTCTAGCACTGCAGTTTCCAGGGAAAATGGCTTCATAGAACTGACAGGATGAATAAAATAGACACACTTACAGCACAAGAGGGCCTCAATTTAATGATTTACTAATGCTTTAAAACAAATAAATAAATAAAGCTTGACAAGATAAAATTGGCAATCACATCCAATATTATAGAAGTTAACTCTAGAAAAGCATTATTTAGAAAAAGAAATAGATCAATGCTCAAGAAATTTAATACACTATTTCATAGCTTTCAATTTAACAGTAAACCAAACTCTTGCCTATTTTCTGAAACATGAAATAACTTAATCCTTGTGAACAATAATTTAGTTGCAGCAGAGAACATACTTACTACACTAGTAGGGGAAGAAAAAGAGGTAAACACACACACAGAAAATGATAATAAATCTTAAAATTATTTGCTTCATGGTATAGCAAAGACCTATATGGTGATGTTTTATAATATATCCTGGTAATGAGAACACATACCTACAATTAGGCATATTTGATTTAGTATTTGCTTGCAACAACAGGCCATGTGCCCTTCAGGTTTTATTCTTAGCACACTAGTTTAATACATAGTGGATCTCAATAAATATTCGTTGAATGAATGAAGAAGAAGCCAGAAGCACACACTGCATAAATCAGGCAAACAAAGAGGAATAAAAGGAGTTTAGAGATGCAAGTAGATAGGCAGATCAGAAATCAGTTCTTTTCAAATACTTTTTTTTTTTTTTTTTTTTTTTTTGCGGTACTGGGGATTGAACTCAGGGGCATTCTACCTCTGAGCTATACCCCCAGCCCTATTTTTTATTCTTTATTTTTGAAACCGAGTCTCACTAAGTTGCGGAGTGCCTCACTAGGCAGCTGAGGCTGGCCGCGAACCCGGATCCTCCGGTCTCAGCCTCCCGAATGCTGGGATTACAAGCGTGCGCCACCACACCCGGCTTCAAATACTTATATTTTGATACTTCTCTCTACATTTGCTTGTTCCACCATTTGTGTCCATTATAATTTTTTACTTAAGATCATTTTGTTTCTAAGTGGTGGCTTCAGAACTTGAAACCAGATCTTCTGATTTCATTAACTTTATGTTTAGATCCTAGCAACTAAGGTATTTTGGGCATGGGGATATATATTCTCAGCTTCATTTATATTAAAAATACTGGCATTTTACATTCTTTGAGACAATGAATATGTGGCGTATGCAATATTCAACTTATGTGATACTTAGGTTTGATGCTATTTCAGTTTCTAAACTTAGCATAGACCAAAGACATGCTCAGCGGATGTAATGAGTCACATTGATAATACCTGTTCCAGTTTTATACATGCCGGTCGTAAATAATTCACCTTATAATAAATCAGATCTGAACACCTTTTTTCTGCCCCCAAAATGAAGTATGTGAAAATCACATCTATAGCTGCAAGATGCATCTTGTGTCTGTAAACTAAACAGAAATTTATTTGGCTCTGAAATTCCTCCATTCACTTATTCATACTTTTATTTATTTGCTGGATATTTATGAAGAGCCACTTATGCACTGTTGTAGAAATGAGGCTCCCACCTATACAAAAGATACAGAAACCATACTTAGGATGCTTTCAAAGTTGGGGGGGGTGCTATGGTTTGGATTTAAAATGCCCCCAGACCTCATGTGTTTGAAAAGGCAGACATGATCATAGGTGAGATGTTGCTGCCAGGAAAGCGTCCCTTGGGGCATGGTTGGGTTGACTGATAGAGCTGCTCCTCCTCTTTCCCATTCAGCTATGAGCTGATGAGTTCTCACCCTTTCCTTCTGTTCATGTACATGATGTTCTGAAGTCTTAGGGGTGGATCCATGACCTCTGAGTCCTCCAGAACTGTGAGCAAACAAATATTTCTTCCTTTAAGTTTGGCATGTGGGGTGGGGTTTGGGTCACAGCATTGAGAATTCTGACTGAACAGTGGGGGGTAGAAAGAACCCATGCAAATATCTAATAGAAAGCATTAGACTAATTATAAGGTTAAAAACTCACAAACAGGAAGGCAATGGGAATCTAGGATAAACAAATGTCAAAGTGCCATAGAGGATCTATTTTTTTAAGAAATTCTGAAGAATGAGAATTTTTTTTTTTTTGCAATAAGCCAGTTTGAGTTACAGACAGGCAATGTCAATATTATAGCTAGAAATATCATTACCTTATTTTTTCTGAAAACTACTGATAATTAAATATTTCCTAAACCAAAGGTATAATGAATAAAATGAGACTGGACAGGTAGACAGAAAGCAGGACATGACTTGGAGGCCATGAGAGTCCTCAACAATTATGTAAAATATATCCTTTGAAGAATCAGCTAGGAAGTGTGAGAAGTGGATAAAGGGGAGATAGAAGAAGCAAGGAGAAGCCATGTGCTACAGCACACACAGGTAATTCCAGGAAGATCATAGACTTGAGACCAGCCCCCAAAACATAGGGAGATCCTCTGCAACTTAACAAGACCCTATTTCAAAATAAAGAAAGAAAAAAAAAAAAGAAATGCAGGTGTACTTGGAGGCAGAATGTCCTGAGTTAAGCAGCCAGTACCTCCCCCAAAAAGAAGAAATAGAAAAGAAAGAAACAAAGCAATAGATCTGAGTCTGTTTAAATTTAATTCAGGAAGAACAGGCTGGTATTTTTGTGTGTGATGTTCATTTTCATGGATACCCTCAGAAAGTTTTGTTAGTATTTTAATGAACCCAATCTTGATCACACATTTCAGAGGTAGCTTTACAAGTAGTTCACATCACCTAATCGATAGCAGAAGTTTCATTATTTACATTACTAAAGGATATTAGGCATTAATATTCATTTCAAAATTGAAGGGTATTCTAGATATATAATTGCTATGAAGACTCCATAGTATTCCTTGCTCCTGTGCAAAACCTGAAATTGGTTGAGAATTCTGTTGAGACTTTTTAATTCTCCTATAAGGAAGAATGTGGCTTCTTGATCCAGCCAGAATTTCAGCTGCTCCTGACGCAAAAATATCACTACAACTATTCAATAGATGATTATCAGAAACATATAGGTAATAAAATATCTTTCTTAGCTTATTAATAAGCATCTGTGTTTATAGCTGGTTCTGATCTGGCACCTGCTTCCATTGTAACAGACAAGAGACAGTTTTTAGAGAAAAGATTTAAAGCTACTTTCTATGCCTAGTCACCAAAGCCACCAGTATTACAAAAAGAATCTGATAATCCTGAAATCACAAAAAATTTGATCACTCTAAAACAGAGTCCATTCTAGAAGACCAATCCAAATATCATATATCTTAGCAAGAACCATGGGGCTAGTCTACAGAAGAAATAATTTTGAGGTAGATTTATTATGCAGAATCAACAAAATTTGATTTCATATTGAATATTGAAGATAAAAATAGAAAAGTTTGTGTACGTTAATTCAATCAGAGCAATCATTTTATAAAGAAGGTTCTGAGACATTGCATTACTTCCTTGTGGCTGCTATAATAAGTTATCACAGACTTGGTTTAAAGAACATATATTTGAATGTCACTATGATGTATAATTATACACCAATAAAAGTTTTTTTAAAAAATAAAAATTGGTCTATGTGTCTGTTTTTGTGCCAGACACATAGACCAATGGAGCAGAATAGAAGATCCAGAAACAGACCCACGTGTTTACAATCAACTGATTTTTGACAAAGGAGCCAAAAACATACGCTGGAAAAAAGATAGCCTCTTTAACAAATGGTGCTGGCAAAACTGGTTAACCATATGCAGGAAAATGGAAATAAACCCCACTTTCTCACCCTGCACAAGAGTCAATTCCAGATGGATCAGAGACCTGGAAGTTAGGCCAGAGACCTTGCAGCTACTTCAAGAG
>PVLC010045632.1:0-11729 GCA_004027655.1 Graphiurus murinus | reverse complement strand
CAGCCCAGTCCAGAATTCCTGGCAAGAGGCTGGGTAGGCCTGCCTGCAGCCCACTTCCCCTCTCCCCGTTTCCCTCTGTCAACCCTCCCTCTAAACACGGAGCTTTCCTTCCTTTGCCTGCCTCGAGCTTTGGCCTTTCTGTTTTGCTTCCTAGTTGCTGTTCCTCACTCCTTGCTAACCTGCTTTTCCTTTGCTGCCCCAATGTCTTGCAGTCCTCCTCTTTGCTAGCAGCTCGGCAGGCTTCCACTGAAGTACCCACTGCTGCAGACCTTGTCAGTGCAATAGAAAAGTTGGTCAAAAGCAAGCTGGTAAGTGGGGGTCCTGGAGGCAGTTGTGTGTGTGTCTCACCTCCATGCGGCTCCCAGGTCCTTGCATCTACCTGCCATGCTCTCATTTGTGCTTATCCTCACCCCATAGGATTTTGTCCAGTAATGATGGTTTCTAAAAAGCTGGGCCTCAAAGTCCTTTTTGGCTTTGTTTTGGAATAGGCATAAAGATTAGCAGGCCCTTTGGGGGTTGTGATGTTTAGGAAAAGCAAAAAGTATCTGAGACCAACTAGCCTCACTTGAAGTCAAACCTACCAGCCCCCAGCAAGTGGCATTTGTCAGTGACTGATATGTGTCTACTTAGCTCTGAAGCGAATGCCCCCGGCTACTGAGACTGTTGGTCTTTGAAATTGCCAAGTGATTTTTTGGGAGGACCTTTTATCTTGCAGTCTTGAAATATTAGATTGCCATTATAAAGGGGAATGGGCAAAAGTGTGTGGGTATCTCAACACACACACACACACACACACACACACACACACACACACAAAATTAAAGGACCAGTTCCTATCCCCATCATAGGAGGAAAAACTAAACTTAAGCTGCTGACAAGTGGTCTAGCTTGGAACTCGCTCATGAATCCATCATACCACGGGAGGGCAGGGTGATGAATCAGAGCTGGCTGGGGATTTCCACATAGTGCTGGTGAAAGTGAGCTTTCTAGACAGCTCATTGAGCTAGAGCTGTCCCTCTCCTCCCGTACTTTGACATTGAAGTGCATCACTCTGCTAGAACAATTTGAAGTGTTTTCCTTTCTTTCTCTCTCACCTCTGTCACCCATTTGGCTTTTTCTACAATTCTCATTGGGATAAATGTCTGTGCTTCCACTGGACTTCTGTTGGGAAGTCTTGTTAATCATCACCATTTAAACCCTTCTCCACCTGGCCCAGGAGCTAGAGGGAAATACTGAGTCCTCTCTAGGGCAAGCCACCAGGTCATTTTAATTCTAGTAACTCCCTTTTCAGATATCCCAGCTTATAGTATGAGACTTAAATATATGATCTTTGTTCTTTTCCTTATAAATTTTCCTTTCAAATTAAAAAAAAACATAGATGATGGTTTTAGTAATTAGTGTCCAACTCTTCGAGGCTGTCCCTTTTTCTGCTACCCCTCCCTGTGGGAGTGAAGTGCTCTTGTGACTTATCAAAGTCACACACTTGGCTTTCTTCCATTTATGTTTTTGTTCATAACCACCTTACTTCTCTGGAATATTCTCCACCTTATTTTAACTTATCTAGTGCATAATGGTCCTTCCAGGTTACACTCAGATCTCATCTCTCCACAGGGCTTCCCTGACCAACCCACGCCATATTTCCTCTGAAATCCTCTGTCCTTACTAAAGCCACCTGCTGCCTGAGTCAGCTTTTAGATGGCCCTGTTATGTTATTTGTTAAAATACTGCAATGTTTTCATTTGTAGTTTACATCTCTAGCTAGATGATAAATTAATATTCTTCCTTCAGACCAGGCATGCTGGTGTACACTTGTAATCCCAGTACCTGGGAGGCTGAAACAGGAGGATCACAGGTTGGAGGCCAGCCTCACAACTTAGCAAGACCCTCAGCAACTTAGTGAGACTGTTTCAAAATAAAATAGGGCTAGGGGTGCATCTTGGAGGCAGCATGCTCCTGGATGCAATCCTCAATACCACACACACCAAAAAAATTTTTTTCCCATTAGTAAACAGGAGTCTTTTATACTTAATGGGTTCTTCATGAACACGTGTTTCCAAAAGTCCATATTTGTTTATGTTTTAGATTACCTTTCCCCTACCACTGCTGACCTTTGCACTATTGAGTCTCTTTGGTCCTCTAGTTTGTGTGATCAGTGAGTCTAGCATTAAACACTTGAACAAAGATGTTGAGAAGTTCCATTAGAGTAAATATCCCAAAGAAGAGAGAGTATGACATGACATTGGAGTTGATAAGCCCTCTAACAGCTCTCCATAAACAGCTCTGAGCCAGGTGTGGTTGTACATGCCTATAATCCCAACCCTTGGGAGGCTGAGACAGAAAGATTGAAGAACATTCAAGACCAGACTCAGAAACTTAGTGAGACTGTTTCCAAATAAAAAATAAAAAGGCCTGGGGGTATAGCTCAGAGGTTTAATGCTCATGGGTTCAATCCCCAGTACCCACCCCCCACATACACACCCACACACATACACAAAAGTCTACTGAATGAACAGCCTATCTGTGATGAGTTTACTGTGCTAAGGACTTCAACTTCCACCAATACTACTTCTTTTTTTTTTTTAACGTTCATAAATATTTACTTCTTATTGTCACCTGCAAATATTATTACATTTTTATGTTACATTATTATATAAGATTAAACCTATTACATGAATAGTACACAAGCAAGCTACTTGAATGAATGCCTTGAAGATTAAGGAAAAGTGTTAATTTTTAGGCATTGGAACCACTAACTTAGGAAGAAAAAATAATGTTATCTAGTATTATTAGGTGATAACATTATTTATATTGGAGAAATAGAAAGGAAGTCATAGTGTGTATATTTCTCAGGAAGAAATTTTTCTGTTTCAGTACAGAAAAAAATTGTAGTTTTCATGACCAATAACTTTGCTTTTTAGCTTATACATTTTTTGACAGTTGGACCTGATTATGTTTTTCTCTTTTTTGACTCCTAAAGCTTAGGTACATATTTATATACCCCTTCTAGCAAGCACCTATAAATCCATGACCTACATTTTATGTGCTGACATTATTCTTTTTTTGCAGTTTCTTACAGTTTATTTTTTATGTATGTACTTTTACTGGTGCACTGTAGTCTCGCATCATAATGCAATAACTACTTCTTGAGGACCTACAGTGAGCCCAGAATTACAGAGATTTCTTTGGGTTAACATATAAAACCAAGCCTATCTTAAGGTTTGGTTTCTTAGACTCTTCTCACAAAAATTTGATTTTTTTCTCCTTTCCTCTACTTCCCTTTTCTTCCTATCTCACTGTGGGATAGGAGTGGAGCAAAAGTAAGTTGAGAATGTGTCTTAGTGTTTGAGAACACTAAGCTGCATTTTTACCTTCAAGGCTCTTATTCCTATTCCTCATCGGTTCTTTAGCTTAGAAGAAATAAAGATCTAGAGCCCATAAAAGTTCTGGAGTATTTATTTGACTGAGCAAAACAGTGTGCGGGCTGCCAAAATATCCAGTATTATCATAGACTCGGTTAATGAAAGTACAATGTACAGGTCAAGAGAAGTAATAGTTCCATTGTGCTCAAAGCTATTCAGACCACACCCATCATGAGTTGTGTGTAATGCATTGTATTCTAAATGCAACATTCCAGAATAATCTTGGATGAACTGGGAGAACCCCAGAGGAGCTAACCAGTATCATGTGGTCCTTGTCATTATAAAGAATGTTGAAGAAACAGATTCTGTTTGGAAAGAAGTTAGGATTAGCACGGGAAAGCTGTCTTCCAATTACTGACACACTGTGGTGGGAATGAAGGGTTGATTTTACTGTGTTGCTTCAGAGGGCGGAACCTAGACCTGTGAGTGGGAGTTACCTTAGTGCTATATAAAGAACAACTAAGCTGGTATGATGAAGCCTGCCTGTAATCCCAGTGCTTGGGAGGCTAAGACACGAGGATCACAAGCATGAGACCCGCCTCAGCAACTTAGTGAGGTCCTCAGTAACTTAGTGAGACCCTGGTTCAAAATAAAAAATAAAATAGGGCTAGGATATAGCTCAGAGGTAGAATGTCCCTAGGTTCAACCCCCAGTACTCTCCACCCCCACCAAAAAAAAAAGGAACAACTAAGTCCTTTCTAGGCTCTACATGGATATAGAGTCTGCATCCTGTATGCTTGGACTTTTGTCCATAGTCTACTGTCTCCATTGGTTACCCAAGCAAAAGCACCAAATTCTGCACTTAGAATTCATTCGGCCCCTTGGCTTCACCAGAAGGCCATGAGATCCCCATGTCCCTATGCCCCAAATTTGCCCTGATGCTTTATAGCCATGTGGTCATTGTCACACCAGGGCATCTGCCTCAGAGAGTGGGGATCTTTGCTGCCCAAGAGCTGCTGTTAAGGAAGAAAGCAGTGTTCTCACACTTACCTGCAGTGCAGGTAAAACCCTTGAAGACCCCCAACTTGTGGGCATTAATGGACCCTCTGAATTCTCACATGCTGGTCTTGGTCTTTAATTAGTGCTTTTATTTATCAAGAGAGGTGCCCCCCACACCCACACACATAAAGCTAACAAATCTTTTCTGGCTTTTATATTAAAATATTGTTTTAGCCAGGCCCAATGTTGCACACTGGTAATCCTAGTACTTGGGAGGCTAAGACAGGAAGATCACAGGTTGGAGACCAGCCTCAGCAACTTAGTGAGACCCTGTTTCAAAATAAAAAGGGATGGAGGTATAGCTTGGAGGTAGAATGCCCCTGGGTTCAATCTCCAGTTCAAAAAGAAAAAAATATGTGTATATTGTCTTTCACTCTGAGTCAGGAATAAAGACTCCCTCTGCTTTCCCATGTGATTTTTAATAGTTTTTTCTATAGACAGCTGCTGCTGGTAGTGAGTATGTAAAGAACCGAAGACCCAGCTTTCAGACCTGCCTTTACTACTGATAGAATAGCCCTGGGAAAGTGACTTGGGCTATGGGGAACTCTCCTTTATCTCACTTATCAATGATGATTCTGAACACCTGCATCTAATCTCAAGCAAGTAAGGAAAATGATTGAGTAGGCAGGAACATGCTTTGTAAACTGCTAAGTAGCCATCTGCAAATGTTAGCTCTTAGCCACCTCAGCTGCCTCAAAAAGGACAAAGGGAACTGCATTCTCTTTATCGTCCATAGCCTACTGTTGATTGTGTTGGTTGTGTTGGTTCTGGTGCTGGTTCTGAGCATGTGGAGACTAGTATTTGTCAGCCAGTAGATTGGCAGCTGTGTAAATGTTGCGGGGTAATAGCTTAGCCATCTATATGATTAGCTCCGGCCACATGAGAATCTAGTGTGTGTCTAAATGGTGGTCCTGGATTCTACCACCTGCTTAGCACAGATGATCAGGCCCCCAGAAAGCAAGCCTCTCTCAAAGTTCTTGTCACCAGATAGCACACCAAAACAGGTCCCTGTGCTCAGGATGACCCATGTGGGATGTTCACTAATAATCCTCCACCTTTAGGACAGGGACGGGCCAGCACTCAAGTCTTGTTTAGTTCACCTGGTGGCCTGGCATCCTAAGAATGTGCCTTGCCTGCTTCAGCAAGACTTCTCACCTTCTGGTTCTCCTGCTTTGATAGCATTCACTCCCTGGGGCCAGCCTTGTGGCCCCCAGAGGAACACAGCCAGAACCACACTATATGTGTGCATGTGCTTTGCCGTCCTTTACATGAATTGGCTTGTTTTATCAGTAGCCTGGTGGAATTAACAGAAGTGCCCAAATCTTGATAAAATAATGGCTGCATCATATCCACCATGGAGTTGTGTTTTCAGTGACTGGGTCCATTTAGCAGCCCTCTGTGGAAAAGATTCCTAAGACTCTTGTCACAAAAGTTTAGAATTCCACCAAGTGTTTAACCCAAAATCAGGAACCTGAAATGTCACTTGCCTGGAAAATTCAGATCTCAGTTTTTCCACTCTGTAACTGCCCTGACATCTATCCTGTTTGCCTAGGAATGATTTAGGTCTAATGCTTATTATCCAGAATATAGTGCACAAGTTTTTAAAAATATTGTATTGTACATATTTGAGGTTACAACTGATGTTATGAAATATATACAGTTAGTAAAATGGCCTCTAAAGAGAAGCAAATTAATATAGATATTATCTCACATAGTTGTTTTTCTGTGTATATGTGAGAAGAACAGCTAAAATTATTTATTTGACAAAAATTCCTAATATAATACAATTTTACTAACTCTACTTCTCAGGTAGTATATTAACCCTCTATATCTGTTCATCTTAAATATCTGCTACTTTGTATCTTGTATCTCTTCTTTTCCTCCCCTGCCCTCTCCTCCTACCTCGGGCAACTGTAAACATAACCAGCCCCATGGTTGGAGGCATATTACCCAGCATACAGCTAGCCAAGTTCCCCTTCCTCTTACTGCATCCACCCTTCTTACTCTGAGTCAGAATTCTCCCCTAGAGACAACTTGGGCTTCTTTGTGGATTTCCCTATGTGATACGTTGGACCCCTCGGATGTCCTTCATTCTGTAGACATGTTGAGAGTGGACCCCACCACACTGGATATGTCGTGGGAGCGCCTGTGAGCAGAGATGTAGGCCTGCTGCCTGGTCCAGCAGTCACCTTCCCACCAGCCAGCAGGCCGCAGAACAGAGACAGCAAGAGGACAATGGGAAGGAGGAGGGGAAGTGAAAGGCACTAATCAGATCCATCACCAGCTGGGTCCATCTGCCCAGAGCCTGTGATGGCACCAGGGGACATGTCACTGGAAAGCCTGCCTGTCCACTGGCTTGTCAAGCCTCAACACCAGACACTCTAATTTCCTTAATAACAAGTTACAGATCCTGTATCTATAAATGTAGCTAAACCCCTCTCGACCTTTCTTTATTTTTAGCCTATACTGCTGCTCTGGATGTCACAACTCCCATGTTTGATTGCTTGTTCTGTAAATACTTTTATATCAAGTGAAAAGAAATTCTGTCTCTCACACTGGAACCCCTGTGCTTTTTTTTTTTTTTTTTTTTTTTTCTTTTTTGCGGTACTGGGGATTGAACTCAGGGGCATTCTACCTCTGAGCTACACCCCCAGTCCTATTTTTTATTCTTTATTTTGAAACCAGGTCTCACTAAGTTGTGGAGGGCCTCACTAAGTAGCTGAGGCTGACTGTGAACCCATATCCTCCTGTCTCAGCCTCCCCAAGTACTGGGATTACAAGCGTGCACCACCACGCCCAGCTCAACCCTGCTCTTGATTCTAACTTCTAGTGTTGGTAACAAATTCGTGTTCAACCATTGGAATATGGAGTCTATTTAGGGGCTGAGGAAGAAACTTGATATCTCTATTCTATGTTAACATCTTCAGATTCAAGTTGTAATAGTCTCCATCTTTTCTCATTGGGGGCTTGATTCACTTTATGTTTCATTTTCCTAGACTGGCCTCTCCTACATATTTGGTTTATTTTGAAACTTATCAGCTAAGAAAGTATCTGTGGACAGACACTGCCAAGTGTAGCACATTTAAAACCAGGCTGAGCCGTCTGTTCCTGCTACCTTTTTGGATGGCACTTTCTGATCTTTGTGACTTTAACCTTAAGGCTAATGTTTTCAAAGATGACTAAGTGACCACTAAGTGAAACCTTTGCTTTCAGCTGCAGTGGCTGGGTAGACCGACATCAGGGATAATTTGGATTCGCCTGTATTTGTTTTGCAGTTGCCCACCTTGACCTTGATCTCTAGCCATACTGTTTATCCACATTGCTTCTGCCAGTTCACATCACCAAGTGCTAGGTATTCCCATGGGATCTTCCCAGGGCCCTTGTAAAAATGTTAGGTCGACACTCTGTTGAGTATCCTTACTATTACTGGTGCTGTCCATGACACTCACCATTGTAGAACATTTTCAACTTTTCAAAGAGGTTGAACAAGTATTACCTCTGTCTGTCTGTAGAGAGGTCTGGTCTGAATTGAAAACTGAAACAATCCAAAGCATGGAACAATTTTAGCTGTCTCACGGAAGATCATCTGGGCTTAGAATTTAGGTTTCTTTACCCTTAGTTCCTTCTAGAGTACCTTTTTTTTTTTTTTCTTCTTGATTCTATTACATCTTTCAAAAAAATGAAAAGGATTAATAAGTGAAAAAAATTGGTGAATAACCTTAGCAAAGACATTTTCAGAAAAGGCTAAATCTGGGGACTATTCTTATCTACACTTCATTGTCCTCTTCAAACGAATCATAGCTGATTTAATAAAATACGGTTTTAGCGAACTAAGTCTATCCCTCCCATTCCCTTATCAATTTGCATTTGATGGTCTTACAACAGATTTTCTAACTCTTTCTTTGGTGCAGAATTGCAATGATTAGCTTTCCCTCTGCGCTTACCCAGAGATAAGTCACTTGAACAATGCACAGTTTCATTATGTCTTGAAAGCTGGCGGCACACGGATGCCAAGTACATGCTGACTGCCTGAGAAGGCGACAGTTCCCTGCCATGGGAGGGTGGAAGCCTCTGGTCTCCTGATGCTTCACTGTGGTTCAGTAAGATCAGCCTTGGCTGCCAACTTCCTAAATCGGCTGTGGCTAGGCTGGGGGACACAGGGCTTCCAAATGACTTTTCAGTGTACAACTTCTCTTAGCCTGTTTATTCTTCTTTTTAGACTCTAGAAGGAGGCTCCTACCGGGGGAGCTTGAAGGACCCCACAGGCTGCCTGAATGAAGGGATGACCCCACCCACACCTCCTAGAAACCTGGAAGAAGAACAGAAAGCCAAGGCCCTGCGAGGCAGGATGTAAGTAGCTCCCCAGATCCTACCCTGGTGTGTGCGTGCGTGCATGCATGTGTGTGGTAGACAATGGGCAAGGGCTGGGGAGAGTTAAACAGGGATTCCCCATACCCCGCTTTCATCTTTCTAGAAGGTGACCAGATCTCTACAGTGAAGCAGTGCTAAACAGTAAGCTACCGTAGCACTGACTTGAAGTATAGGCTGAAGTCTATTTTGTTAGGTATCAGCTATTAAAGACAAAATGTGGTTATAGCCAAGATTTGATAGAAATGTCAACTGTGCTGATAAAAAGAAAACCTGGAGTTCAGGGAACTATGGGACCATTGCAATGAATCAGTAGGACCAGAGAGTCCATGATCATGACAAGAAAGTCTGACAGAGGTCACCTGAGGAGGTGGGCAAGTGATGGGTAGAAGAGGGAGCTGTTGTACTCCAGGAAGGGCCCATCTCCATCCCTTCTCCAAAAGCTTGAATTTCAATCCAAGTTAAATGCAGTGATGCACACCTGTATTCCCAGTACTTGGAAGGCTGAGATAGGTTCAAGGTCACAGGTTCAAGGCCAGCCTTAGTAACTTAGTGAGACCCTGTTTAAAAAAAAAAATAATGCTAGGGCTGTACCTTGGAGTTAAAATGCCCCTGAGTTTCATCCCCAGTGCCACAAAGAAAAAAAAAATCAGATCTATATATAGGTTTAGTTCCACAAGACCTCCTCTCCACTTCACTTTGAATGGCTAGTGGTAAGACACAGTCCATTTCATAGAGACACATGTGCTGTGCAAGGTTCAGGTTATCTGCCCTGATGTGAAGCCAGTCTTCTGTGATTTGAGATGATGAAGAAGGTCCTGGATACCAGTAATGCAGAACCATAACTCCTCCAGAAACTTAGTTTTCTTGTTCAGGGTTTGACAGTGCGAGAAGCCAGCTACCAACAAGTGTTGGTCCTGGCTGGATGTGAGACGGTGAGCAGCGGTGAGGATGGAGCAGGCAGGCGTGCCAGCCATTCCCTGCTGTCAGTCTGCCCTTCTTCCTCAAGTTCATCACTCCCTTAGCCAGGTCACAGACATAAAAACTTGCAAAAACCATGGAGGCCAAATCCTGCTGTTGCTGGGAAATAGGCAAAGTAAGTACTTAGGATTTTGTTTCCTCTGAAGCAAAAGTAGAAACTTCATAGCAAGAGCCTGTCACCTCATAGCAGAGAAGAGCAAGTAGCACATAAACTCTCTAATTCTGTATTTACTCCCACAACTTTATATGTGCTCAGGAAAGATGCCAAGAAGCTATTGACTAGAATCAGGTTGAGAGAATACCAGCTTGTTGCCCAGGTGAGGTGGAGCTGGAGCTGATGTCCCAGTCCTTTGTCAAGCCAAAGCAAGGCTTATATCAGGGAGATAAAAGCGTCTGTCAGGGAAGTGACCTGTGAGGTAGCAGGTGGTCCTTGGCAAAGCCAGTCCCTGCTCTTGTCAGGTAGACTGACCTGGCCTATATTTTAGCCATTGCTTGAATTGTCTTGATTTTGCTACAACAGGCTACAGAAGTTTGTTACCTGCTTTACCCATGGTTCCCATCTCTTCTTCCTCACCTCATTCTAACCAAACCCCAGACTTCACATCCTGAACTCTCCTGAAAGCCCAGCTGTGGAATGTCTCATTCCTTTTACCCCATATCATCCTTATTCTGTCCTGCTGTGCTTTATGGCCGTGATGAAAGGGAGGATGTACAGTTGTTCCATTGTACACCCCACATGAGGCCAGCAGCTCAATCCAAAAGACAGCGGCAGGACATCAAACAGTTAAATGAGAACTCCATGGAAAAAAGATGAGAACAAATGCTCATTTGTCCGGAAGAAGAAAATGTTGAGAACAGATTTACTTGCCTTCACGTTATAGTCACTCATTCATTCAGTAAATATTTGTTGAATATCTCTGATGTCCCACCAGTGGGATTCATTAGTGAAAAGGGCAAACAATAACAACAGAAGAAATCCTTCATTCTCAGGGCAGGTTTATATCCTAATGGGAGAAATTAGACAAACAAAGTAAACTAGGTAGTACGTTGGAAGCTGGAAAAAGAAAATAGAGCAGCATAAGGGAGATGGTGAGGAGTATGGACAAAGCCATGCTGTGGTTTTAAGTGGTCCTAGTATTTGCACAGAGACCAAAACAAGGTAAGGAATTTGCCATGAGGAACAGTGTTCTCAGCAGGGGGAAGAGCCAGTGCCAGGGCTCTAAGAAGACCAGCCATTTCCCACCATTGAGAGAGAGAGCTGTTAGGAATGGACCCAACCTGTAGCTGGAAGAATTTTTCTGGACCAAAGAATAACGGTTATTTGTAACTGTTATTGATAAAAACTGTACATGAAAAGGCATTGCTTTGTTATCAATTCCTTTGGCAATTAAGCCTGCACTGCCTTGAGATGCATGTAATTTAAACCTTTAATGTAACTTTTCAGGATGTCTTTTAAGGTGTCCTGATCTCCCCAGGTACTTCATCTACACCACAAGAGAAAATATGCAACGTCTACTAGCAGCACCTAGTGCAGTCCCCTTCCCTAGAGGCTGGAGAGCTGTGACAGCCCTCACTGGTCAGCAAAGAGCTGAGGATAAAAATATCACCTGGAGACAGAGCACTGGACCTCATCTCCAGGGGCCCTCCCAGCCCCAAATTCCCACTCTCATCTTCCTGTGGGTTTTCTTTAACCGCTCTCTTCCAAGCAGTCACTTGGGCCAGGCTAAAGATATATTTCAATGCTTCTATTTGGCCTTGCCAGTTCCTTCCTGTGGCCTGCAGCACATGTTGTCTGTGTTGGAGGGAGGGAGCTGGGTGGAAGTGCTGGGCATGCTGATAAAGAAGCATGTGTTCCTTTGCTTCCTCCCCAGTGCCCCAAGGCCCCAGACCGCGGGGATTTGGTGGCTTCTCAGTGCTGTATAGAGTAAGAATTTCAGATGAATTGCTTCCTGGGTTCAAATG
>PVLC010045631.1:0-11716 GCA_004027655.1 Graphiurus murinus | reverse complement strand
TTTTTTTTTTTTTTTTTTTTTGTGGTACTAGGAATTGAACTCAGGGGCGTTCTACCTCCGAGCTACACCCCCAGCCCTATTTTTTATTCTTTATTTCGAAACCAGGTCTCACTAAGTTGCGGAGTGCCTCACTAGGTAGCTGAGGCTGGCCGCGAACCCGGATCCTCTGGTCTCAGCCTCCCGAATGCTGGAATTACTTTTTAATTTTTTATTTTGAAACAAGGTCTAAATTGATGAGGCTGGCCTCAAACTTGCAATCCTCCTGTCAAAGCCTCCCAAGTGCAGGGATTACAGTCATGCACCACCATGCCTGGTTTATGATTCCCGTTTTTTTGTTTGTTTTTATGTATGGTACTGGGGACTGAACCCAAAGGCACTCTACCACTGAGCTACAACCTAAGTCTTACTTTACTTTTATCTTTTAAACAGGGTCTCACTAGGTTGATGAGAGTCTCACTACTTGTTGAGGCTGGCTTCAAACCTGTGATAATCCTGGATTAGCCTCCCAAGTACTGGGATTATAGGGGTGTACCACCATGCCCTGCTTGATTCCCTCTTAAATTGACTTTTCCAATGAAAGCTGTACTACCAGCCAGGAGTAATGGTGCACACTTGTATTCCCAAAATTTGGGAGGCCAAGACAGGAGGATTGCAGATTCAAAGTCAGCCTCCTCAATTTAGCAAGACTCTCAGCAACCCAGTGAGACCCTGTTTCCTAGTAAGAAATAAAATCAGGTCGGGCATGGTGGCGCACGCTTGTAATCCCAACATTTGGGAGGCTGAGACCGGAGGAGTCGGGTTCTCCGCCAGGCTCTCAGCTACCTAGTGAGACACTCCACAATTTAGTAAGACCCTGTTTCAAAATAAAGAATAAAAAATAGGGCTGGGGGTGTAGCTCAGAGGTAGAATGCCCCTGAGTTCAATCCACAGTACCGCAAAAAAAAAATTAAAAAAAAAAAGCCGGGCGTGGTGGCGCACGCTTGTAATCCCAGCATTCGGGAGGCTGAGACCGGAGGATCCGGGTTCGCGGCCAGCCTCAGCTACCTAATGAGGTACTCCGCAACTTAGTGGGACTCGGTTTCAAAATAAAGAATAAAAAATAGGGCTGGGGGTATAGCTCGGAGGTGAATGCCCCTGAGTTCAATCCCCAGTACCGCAAATAAGTAAATAAATAAATAAATAAATAAATAAATAAATAAATAAATAAAATAAAAAAAGAAAAGAAAAGAAATAAAACCGGGCTGGGGGTATAGCTTGGAGGTAGAATGCCTTTGGGTTCAATTCCCAGTACAAAAAAAAAAAAGAAGAAAGCCTTACTACCAGCTCTACTCATCTAAGCAAGAAGGCATATATAGTAAACCAAAAATTTTACAACAGTGGTACTGATTTAAAATAAAACTGGAGCCGGGCGTGGTGGCGCACGCTTGTAATCCCAGCATTCGGGAGGCTGAGACCGGAGGATCCGGGTTCGCAGCCAGCCTCAGCTACCTAGTGAGGCACTCTGCAACTGAGTGAGACTCGGTTTCAAAATAAAGAATAAAAAATAGGGCTGGGGGTATAGCTCGGAGGTAGAACGCCCCTGAGTTCAATCCCCAGTACCACAAAAAAAATAAAATAAAACTGGAGCCAGGTATGGTGGTGCAAGTTTGTAATCTCAGTATTTGGGAGGCTGAGACAGGAGGATCACAGGTTCGAGGCCAGCATCAGCTACTTAGTGAAGTCCTCTGCAACTTAGTGAGACTCTGTTTCAAAATAAACAATAAAATAGGACTGGGAGTGTAGCTCAGAGGTAGAACACACTTGGGTTCAATCTCCAATACCATAAAAATAAATACATAAACAAACAAACTGGAAATATACATATATATGTATATATATATATATATATTTTTTTTTTTTTTTTTTAATTACTGGGGATTGAATCCAGTGGCATTCTACCTGTGAGCTACACCCTCATCCCTATTTTTTATTCTTTGTTTTGAAACCGGTTCTCACTAAGTTGCAGAGGACCTCACTAAGTAGCTGAGGCTGGCAAAGACCTGCAATCCTCCAACCTCAGCCTCCCAAGTACTGGGATTATAAGCATGTACCACTATGCCCAGCTGGGAATAATTTAGATATACAACAATGGAAGAAATGACATGTAATGCAGAGAACAAGCATGTTTTAAATAAAACTGAAGAAAAAATCAGAAATAACTGATTACAACTGTAAAAACTATGTTTATTGCTAAAGATTAAAAGACAATAGAAGCTGGGAGTGGTGGGGCATGCTTGTAATCCCAGCATTCAGGACGCTGAGACCGGAGGATCCGGATTCGTGGCCAGCCTCAGCTACCTAGTGAGGCACTCTGCAACTTAGTAAGACTCGGTTTCAAAATAAAGAATAAAAAATAGGGCTGGGGGTGTAGCTCAGAGGTAGAACGCCCCTAAATTCAATCCCAAGTACTGCAAAAAAAAAAAAAAAAAAAAAAAAGACAACAGAAAGTAAAATAGTTGCCGGGCAAGTTGGCGCACACTTGTAATCCCAGTACTTGGCAGGCTGAGACCGGAGGATCCAGGTTCGAGGCCAGCCTCAGTTATTTAGTGAGGCCCTCCACAACTTAATGAGGCCCTGCTTCAAAATAAAGAATAAAAAATAGGACTGGGAGTGTGTAGCTCAGAGGCAGAATGCCCAAGTTCAATCCCTAGTACCACACAAAAAAAAAAGAAAGTAAAATAGTTGTATTTGATGAAACTATAAATTAAATATTTGGTATCACTTTTTTGTATGTTTTAGGAGGCATTTTTATATAATTCTATTCAAATAGCATTCTTCCACACCAGGCACGGTAGCACACACCTGTAATCCTAGTACTTGGGAGGCTGAGACAAGAGGATCACAGGTTCGAGGACGACTTCAGCAAGTAGTGAGACTCTGAGCAATGTAGAGAGACCCTGTTTGTTTTTGTTTTTTTTTTCTGGGATTGAACCCAGAGGCATTCTACCTCTAACCTATGCCCCCAGATCTATTTGTTATTCTTCATTTTGAAACAGAGGGGAGAGCCTGTTTCAAAAAAAAAGCTAGACCTACCAAATGATCCAGCAATCCCACTTCTGGGTATCTACCCAAAAGAACGGAAACCAAACTATCAGACCAATGCATGTGTATCTATGTTTATAGCTGCACAATTCACAATAGCCAAACTATGGAAGCAGTCAAGATGTCCATCAACAGATGAATGGATTACAAAACTATGGGATATATACACAATGGAATTTTACTCAGCCATAAAGAACAAAATCATGTTATTTACAGGGAAATGGATGGAACTGGAAAAATTATGTTAAGTGAGATTAGTCAGTCACAAAAAGTAAAAAGTCGTATGCTCTCCCTAATATGTGGAAGCTAAGGAGAAAGTGGGACATAAGAGGGATTCCAGATGAAGGAGAAACCTTAGGTGAGCAAAGAATTTGACTTAACGGAAGGTAATGGGGGAAGGGGGACACCCTAATGCACATGATATACTTTCACAAACATATCAAAGTCAATCACTAAACTGAACTTGAGAAGGAGGGAGGGGGAGGGAGTGGAGTGGGAACTGGGGAAGGGTTAAATGAGAAATGTGTGCATGTATGCCTTTAACAGCTTGTACCTAACAAAGATATATGATCACAATGCACCAATTAAAAAAAATTAAATTAAAAAAAAAAAAAAAAGGATGGGCATCGTGGTGCACGCTCGAAATCCCAGTACTTGGGAGGCTGAGACTGGAGGATCGCAGTTTCAAGGACAGCCTCAGTAAGTAGTAAGATTCTCATCAAACCAAAGAGACTCTATTTCAAAATAAAAATAAAAATAGGGGTATAAGCTGGGCATGGTGACGTACACTTGTAATCCCAATATTTGGGAGGCTCAGACTGGAGGACCCGGGTTTGCAGCCAGCCTCAGCTACCTAGTGAGGCCCTCTGCAACTTAGTGAGACCCTGTTTCAAAATAAAGAATAAAAAATAGGGCTGGAGGTTATAGCTCAGAGGTAGAATGCCCCTGGGTTCAATCCCCAGTACCACATACACACACAAAAATAGGGGTGTAGCTCAGAGGTAGAATGCCCCTGGATTCTATCCCTAGTGCCACAAAAAAATAAAATAAAATAAAAATAAGCCAGGCGTGGTGTCGCACACTTGTAATCCCAGTTCTTGGGAGCTGAGGCAGGAGGATTGCAGGTTTGGGGCCAGCCTCAGCTACTTAGCGAGGCTCTCAGCAACTTAGTGAGATCCTGTTTCAAAATAAAGAATAAAATAGGGCTGGGGGTATATCTCGGAGGTAGAATGCCCCTGAGTTAAATTCCCAGTACCGCAAAAAAAAAAAAAAAAAAAAAAAAAAAGGGCTGGGAGTATAGCTTAGAGGTGGTGGAATGCCCCTAGGTTTAATCTCCGATACCACAAGTAAAATAAAATATTTAAGAAGATAATGTTTGTGTGTGTGTGTGTGTTACTGGGGATGGAACCCTGGGACCTTCTACCTCTGAGCTATACTCCCAGACCTATTTTTTATTCTTTATTTTGAAACAGGGTCTCACTAAGTTGTGGAGGGCCTCACCAAGTAGCTGAAGCTGACCTCGAACCTGTGATCCTCCTGTCTCAGCCTCCAAAGTACTGGGATTACAAGAATGTGCCACCATACTCGGCCTATAATGTTACATCTTAATGAAAACTAATTCAGAATCTTCTGGGTTTCTTTTGTGTGTGTGTGTGTGGTACTAGGGATTGAACCCAGGGGCATTCTACCTCCGAGCTACACCCCCAGCCCATTTTTTTATTCTTTATTTTGAAACAGGGTCTCACTAAGTTGCAAAGGGCCTCACTAGATAGCTGAGGTTGGCCGCGAACCCAGATCCTCTGGTCTCAGCCTCCCAAATGCTGGGATTACAAGCGTGCGCCACCACGCCTGGCTCCAGAATCTTCTGTTTTAAACTTGGCTTGACAAACTAAAGATGAGTCAACAATACAACTTCAAAATACAAAAAAAAAAAATTGTGCTAAAAACTCTCTAAGAATCTTTCAGAGCCAGGCGTGGTGGTGCATGCTTGTAATCCCAGTACTTGGGAGTCTGAGACAGGAGGATCCGGGTTCGCAGCCAGCCTCAGCTACTTAGTGAGGCCCTCTGCAACTTAGTGAGACCCTGTTTCAAAATAAAATAAAGAATAAAAATTAGGACTGGGGATGTAGCTCAGAGGTAGAATGCCACCAAAAAAAAGTCTTTTGGACACATGAATTCATTGTATAAATATATCACTGAAATAAATTCAATTAAAGAATCTTAGTTATATTGTGAGCTTAAAAATAATTATGTAATTCTAATTACATCATATAAAGTATAAAACCTCTAAAGACAGATTCCTATTTATTTACATGTATGCAACATGCTTTTACCTGTAATAATGACAATCATTTCAAATATCAAGCTCTCAAAAAACATTAAAAGTATTGTTGACTCTCATTAAAAGTAGTTGCCTCCCATCCCCTGCATCAGGGGGGTCGGATGGGGTGAAGGGTTATTCTTTTTAAGCTTATTACTTAATCTTACAACCATACTTATAAATTACTTAGCTGTACATGAAGTCTTCATTATGACTTAATATAACCATTATAACTTAATATAACCACTATAACTTAATATAACCACCATAAGCCAAAGATAATACCTTGGGGTGAGGGAGCATGTTGCTCTTGCAGCTTCTCCTGAGGGAGGAGTCCCAAGTAGCTGAGAACAACATACTTTGTTTCATAGTGAAATCCTAGAGGCACAGTAGTAGAGGACGCCATTGAATTGGCTGGCAGAGCTCCCAAGATGTCTACTTACAGACTTGCAAAACCTAAAAACAAAAGGTTTCAGTTTAAAATTTATTACATGTCAGTACATTTTACCATTGATTCCAATTATTCAACTAAATACCAAAATAAATCTCAAACTTTTCTTTCCAGTAATCTTTAAAAATGTAACTATTTAGCTGGATGTAGTGGCATATGCCTATAATCCCAGTATTTAGGAGGCTGAGACAAGACGGCTGTAGGTTCGAGGCCAGCCTCACAAACTTAGTGAGACCCTGTTTCAAAATAAAAAATAAAATATGGGTGCCGGGCGTAGTGGCACACACTTATAATCCCAGTACTTAGGAGTCTGAGACAGGAGAATCTGGGTTCGCGGTCAGCCTCAGCTACTTAGTGAAGCCCTCTGCAATTTAGTGAGACCCTGTTTCAAAATAAAGAATAAAAATAGGACTGGGGGTATAGCTCAGAAGTAGAATGCCCCTGGGTTCAATCCCCAGTACCGCAAAAAAATAAAATAAAATAGGGCTTGGAGTGTAGCTCAGAGGTAGAGTACCCCTGGGTTCAATCCCAAATACAAATTATACATATATGTATCATATGTGTGTGCGTAACTATTTGTGACACACACCTGTAATCTCAGCTACTCTGGAGGCAGAGGCAAGAAAATCTCAAATTTGAGGCCAACCTGGGCAATTTTACAAGACCCTGTCTCAAAGTAAATTTTTAAGAAAGTGCTGAAGATGTAGCTTAATGGTAGAGCATGCGTCCAGCATGTATGAGGCCCTGGTTCAACCCCCAGGACCACAAAAAGAAAAGAAAAAAAGCAAAAGCAAAGGAAGAAGAAAAAAGTGGGACATTGCGGCACATGCCTACAATCCCAGTACTTGGGGGGCTGAGACAGGCAGATAACAGGTTCAAGGTCAGCCTCAGAAACTTAGAAAGACCCTCAGTAACTTTGTGATAACCTGTTTCAAAATTTTTTAAAAAAATCTTTTTTTTAAAGAGCTGGGAGAGCCGGGCGTGGTGGCACACGCTTATAATCCCAGCATTTGGGAGGCTGAGACAGGAGGATCTGGGTTCGCAGTGAGCCTCAGCTACCTAGTGAGGCTCTCCGCAACTTAGTGAGACCCTGTTTCAAAATAAAGAATAAAAAATAGGGCTGGGGTATAGCTTGGAGGTAGAATGTCCCTGAGTTCAATCCCCAGTGCCTGAAAGAAAGAAAGAAAGAAAGAAAGAAAGAAAGAAAGAAAGAAAGAAAGAAAGAAAGAAAGCAAGCAAGCTGGGAGCCAGGCGTGGTAGCGCAGGCTTGTGATCCTAGTACTTGGGAGGCTAAGACAGGAGGATCCAGGTTTGCCGCCAGCCTCAGCTACCTAATGAGGCTCTCCGTAACTTAGTGAGACCCTCTTTCAAAAAATAAAGACTAAAAAATAGGGCTGGGGTGGGGGGATATAGCTTGGAGGTAGAATGCCCCTGGGTTCAATCCCTAGTACCAAAAGGGCTGGTGATGTAGTTCAAAGTATAATAACCGTGGGTTCAATTTCCAGTACCAAAAAAAAAAAAAAGTAACTTTAATTTACATTCAAATGGCAATTTGGGGTTTTGTTTGTTATTTTGTTTTACAGTACTGAGTATTAAATCCAAGGACACTCTACCACTGAGCTAAGTCCTCAGCCCTTTTCATTTTTTTATTTTGAGACAGGGTATTCCTAAATTGTACAAACTGACCTCAAACTTGTAATTCTCCTGCCTCAGCTTCCCAAATAGCTGGGATTACAGGCATGTACCACTGTACCCATCCACAAATGTATTTATCCAGACTTCAGATCCAAAGCAAATTTCCTTTTCCTAGTTTCTCTATTTTCACCTATGTGGCAAATAAACTAATGAACCCATCGCACTCAGGATATGTTCTCATTTCTTTTAGTAATAAATCCTCCTAAAGTTTTAGCTCAGCCCATGTCCACATAGCTATAGACTACATGCCCCGGTCTTCTCTGTGGCTTAATGTGCAGTATGATTAGTCTGAAGCAGAAGAATGTGAGTATATGTGCACTTTGCATCTCTCCCTGAAATTCTCAGATTTGTAATGTGAATATGGAAATAACATGGCTTTGACGTACAAATAAGTACACCACCTTAAGGGAGGACAAAGCAACCAGACAGACACAACCTGAGTCCATGAGTTGATCTGGACCACTCAGCACTGGAGTTTACTTAAACCAATTTAATGTGAATCTCTTCATCAGGCTTCCTAACTTGTACCATAAGTAACACAATCACAACCCTTACTTTATAGTATGGACCTGGCAGCTCTTTTACCTACCATATATACGTTAACAGTTGTTTGACACCAAAATTCTTGTGCCACTTGTAAGTATTCCAAATAACTTTGCTTTCTTTTTATAACAAACATGGACTGCTTTAAGATCTCAACAAATATAGTCAGAGCTGGGCATGGTGGCGCACGCTTGTAATCCCAGTACTTGGGAGGCTGAGACAGGAGGATCTGGGTTTGTGGCCAGCCTCAGTTACTTAGTGAGGCCCTCCACAACTTAGCGAGACCCTGTTTCAAAATAAAAATAAAAGCCAGGCATGGTGGCGCACACTTGCAATCCCAACATTTGGGTGGCCGAGACCTGAGGATCCAGGTTTGCGGCCAGCCTCGGCTACCTAGTGAGGCACTCCGTAACTTAGTGAGACCTGTTTCAAAATAAAGAATAAAAAATAGGGCTGGGGGGTGGTAATAGCTCGGAGATAGAATTCCCCTAAATTCAATCCCCAGTGCCGCAAAAAAAAAAAAAAAAAAAAAGAATAAAAAATAGGGCTGGGAGTATAGCTCGGAGGTAGAATGCCCCTGAGTTCAATCCCCAGTACCGCAAAAAAATAAAATAGGTCTCAGGGTATAGCCTGGTAGAGGTAGAAGGGTTCTATACCCAATACTGAGGGAAAAAAATAATAAGGCTAGAGGTGTAGCTCACAGGTACAGTGCCCTTAGGTTCAATTCCCAGTAAAACACACACACACACACACACACACACACACACACACACACTTATTTGTTTTTGTTACTAAAGTAGTATTTTTTTTTTTTTTTTTTTTGCAGTCCCGGGGATTGAACCCGGGGGCATTTTACCTCTGAGCTACACACCCAGTCCTATTTTTTATTCTTTAGTTTGAAACAGGGTCTCACTAAGTTTCGGAGGACCTCACTAAGTAGCTGAGGCTGGCCGTGAACCCAGAACCTCCTGTCTCAGCCTCCCAAATGCTGGGATTACAAGGATGCGCCGCAACTTAGTGAGACCAGTTTCGAAATAAAGGATACAAAATAGGGCTGGCGGTATAGCTCGAAGGTAGAACACCCCTGAGTTTAATCCCCAGTACCACAAAAAATAAGTAAATAAATAAAGTAAAATAAAAATAAAACTTAAATTATTACTAGTATCATCAACTCTCCCCTTGTCTTCTGGAACTCTGCTTCATAATTTATTCCACATTCTCTATTTAATCTTCTCATTAGAGCCGGGCCTGGTGGCACACGCTTGTAATCCCAGCATTCCGGAGGCTGAGACCGGAGGATCCGGGTTCTCGGCCAGCCTCAGCTACCTAGTGAGGCACTCTGCAACTTAGTGAGACTCAGTTTCAAAATAAAGAATAAAAAATAGGGCTGGGGGTATAGCTCGGAGGTAGAACGCCCCTGAGTTCAATCCCCAGTACCGCAAAAAAGAAAAAAAAAAATCTTCTCATTAGATCTTTTTCTACTAAAGGCAAATGTGTGAGTGTCTTTAATTGTGTACCAAAACAAATGAACTCTCCCAACTATTTGTTTCTCTTCAGGCTCATTCTTTTTTTTTTTTTTTTTTTTTTTTTTGTGGTACTAGGTGTGGAACCCAGAGGCATTCTACCTCCAGGCTACACCCCTAGCCTTATTTTATTTTTAGTTTGAAACAGGGTCTTGCTAGGTTGCTGAGAGTCTATTTGCTGAGGCTGTCCTCAAACCTGCGATCCTCCTGTTTCAGCTGCCTAAGTACTGGGATTCAGGCTCTATTATTTTCTTCAAACCAAGGTCTCTGACAGGTAGATAAAAACTCCTCAGATCCTTGCCTTTTACCACTGTTGCTGCCAGTCAACACTGTATTGCCAGAGATCGTGGATGACTATCAAATGGCCACATCCAGTGACTCTTCTCATTTCCCTTTTACTGGCTGTGTTTTATTTGACACTTGTTCACTGTTTTAGCAAAATACCTCCGTTTCTGCCAGCTTCTCATCTTTTGGCCACTCCTTCACTGTTGGTTTTGTCTTGGATTCTAGTATGTTTTTTTGAAAGACTAAACCAATGTTTTTCAATGTATTTTACAATCTTTGTCTTCTTTATCAAAGGAGATAAGTAACATTTTCCTAGGCTCTTATTTTGGTCTTGGTGGGTGGGGTGGGAGGGCATAATTCTTTCCTTCTAATCTAGCACTGAGAATGGTTGCTACCAAGATTGAAGATTGTTCTGAAAACAATCATTGATTTTCCTTTTTGGGTGATATTATGATGCATATTTTTTGGTTTTTCATCCATGATTCCTGGCTTTTAACTCCATCATACCTATCCCCAACAAGGAATATCACAGAAACTTTAATTTCCCCTGCCTTTCTGATAGCTGGCCATACCTTTTTTATTTTTTGGTATTGGGGATTGAACCCAGGAATGTTCTACCTCTGATCTATAGCTTCAGCCCTTTTTGTTTTTCATTTTGAAACAGGGTCTCACTAAGTTATTGAGGTTGGCTTTGAACCTGTGGTCCTCCTGTCTCAGCTTCCCAAGTACTGGGATTATAGGTGCACACCACCATACCCAGCTCTATTTTATTTTTTTATTTTGAAACAGGGTCTCAATAAGTTGCAGAGGGTCTCCCTAATTGCCAAGGCTGGACACAAATCTGTGATCCTCCTGTCTCAGCTTCCCAAGTACTAGAATTACAGGCATGCATTACCATGCCCAGCAAAGAATTACTTTTTTGGGGGGGGGGGAAAGGGGGACTCTGGGTAAACCCAGGGACATTCTACCTCTGAGCTACACTATTTCATTTTTTTTATTTTGAAAGAGTGCCACACAAAGTTGTGAAGGTGCTCACTAAATTGCTAAGGCTGGCCACGAACCTGCAATCTACTTGTCTCGGCCTCCCAAGTACTGGAATTACAAGAAAGTGCTACCACGCCCATTCTAGCACTCATATTTTGAATGCTTTAAAAGAAAAATTGAAGCCAGGTGCAGTACTGCACGCAGATACCCACAGGAACTTGAGAGGCTGAGGCAGGAGGATCACTTGAGCTCACAAGTTCAGTGCCAGCCTGCACAACATAGGGAGACCGCATCTCTTAAAAATACAGAGCTACAAGCCGGGTGTGGTGGCACACGCTTGTAATCCCAGCATTCAGGAGGCTGAGACCGGAGGATCCCGGTTCGAGGCCAGCCTCAGCCTCCTAGTGAGGCACTCCACAACTTAGACTCGGTTTCAAAACAAAGAATAAAAAATAGGGCTGGGGGTATAGCTCGGAGATAGAATGCCCCTGAGTTCAATCCCCAGTACCAAAAAAAAAAAAAAAAAAAAAATACAGAGCTAAACCAGGCATGGTGGCTCACGCTTGTAATCCCAGCATTTGGGAGGCTGAGACTGGAAGATCCAGGTTCGCGGCCAGCCTCGGCTACCTAGTGAGGCACTCTGCAACTTAGTGAGACCCTGTTTCCAAATAAAGAATAAAAAATAGGGCTGAGGGTATAGCTCGGAGGTAAAATGCCCCTGGGTTCAATCCCCAGTACCTCAAAAAAAAAAAACACAGCTGGTCAAGCAGATGCTTGTAATCCCAGTACTTGGGAGGCTGAGACAGGAGGGTCACAGGTTCATAGCCAGCCTCA
>PVLC010045630.1:0-11784 GCA_004027655.1 Graphiurus murinus | reverse complement strand
ATTAACCTAAGGACATTCTACCTTTGAGTTACACTCCTAGCCCTTTTTATTTTTTATTTTGAAACAGAGTATTGCTAAGTTGCTGTGGCTGGCCGCCAGCCTGTGATCCTCCTGTCTCAGCCTCCCAAGTACTGGGATCAAAGGCATGCACCACTGCACCTAGCCACCTGGTCATGCTCCCATCCTTTGAGGCTTGGCTTGTACCAGCCTCCCTGGCTCCTTGTCATCTAATAGGATAAAGAATTGAGAGTAGGTTCAGCAAAACCCAGGCCTTTTTATAGAATGTCATTTATTTTTCTCTCTTTTATATCCTCAAATCTACACTTACTTCTCAAAAACATAACATCTAGCTCCCTGCTGGGTACTCGCTGATCCCAGGAATTTGCTGTCTTCTCCCAGGTGGTCCATTGACAGAAACCCCAGCCCCAGCTGGAGCTCCAAACTGGAGCTCCCTTGTGCAGGTGAATGCCTTGGAAAGGAATCCACTGTGCAGAAACCAGACCCTTCTGGTAAGGGAAGCTTTTCTTC
This sequence comes from Graphiurus murinus, assembly GCA_004027655.1. Taxonomy (NCBI): domain Eukaryota; kingdom Metazoa; phylum Chordata; class Mammalia; order Rodentia; family Gliridae; genus Graphiurus; species Graphiurus murinus. The sequence continues at coordinate 11,256 of PVLC010045630.1, read as the reverse complement.
CTTTCATTGGTTGCCTAGACTTCTCCCTCATCTTTGCCTACTAGACAACTCCACTTGGACGCCTAATTAACATTTCAAACACAACGTGTTCATGTCTGACATGGAGCTCTGGACTTTCCTACTCAAACTCTATTGTCTCATACTCCTTTCCATCTCAGTAAGAAGAGCTTTATCCTTCCATTAGCTCAGGTCAAAAATCCTGAGTCAACTTGGATCCCCTCCTTCCATTCATAACTGACACTGAATCCATCTGCAATCCTGATATTTCTATCATCCAAATATGTGTTCATTCGGCCACTTTCCATGTTGTTGTGCTGACAGCTGATTGTTAAATACCCAGGAAATTTGCAAGCTAGTTGTTAAACCATAAGTCAGCTCTGGTGAGACTATTCACACCACAGATATAGGGCTTTTCTTTTTTCTTTTTATTTCAGAGAGCTGAACTCCACTGACTTCTTAACCCTTCTACTACTTCCTTCAAGTTCTAACCTCCATCTCCTCTTACCTGGATCATCTCTTAACTGCAAAGACTTCTACCTGGCCTTCCTGTATTTACCCTTCCTATCCTATGGTATACCCTCAACACAGTAAACCTTTTAAAGCCCAGGTCAGGATTGACTAGGCTATCCCCAAAACTTTCCAGTGGCTTCCTAATCTTACTCAAAGTAAACTGGAATCTCTAACCATGGTTTGCAGAGATCTGTACACTTAACCCTCTGCCACTTCTCTGATCTCACTTTTATCTCTCTTTCACTTACTGGATTCCAGCCACATGGATGTGCTTGGTTCTCTTTGGATATGCCCAACATTCTCCTGCCTCAGGGACTTTGCACCTGCTAGCCCTTCTGCCTGGCAAGTACTTGCCTTGGGTGAATTATTGACTTTCTTGCCCATGTCCTTCGGTTCTTTTTTTATGAGAAAGAGATCAGCCTGACTACTCTGTCAAAATCAACTTCCTCTCACTCTACCATTGTTCTGTATTCCCTGTACAATCCTTCATTTTCCTCTATAATGTCTATTACTACCTAAAACTTTACATATTTATTTATTTATATGGCTACTGCTCATATCCCCACCTCCATTAGAATGCAAGCTTCCTGAGATCAGAGACTTTGTTTTGTTCACTTCCTGTGCCTCGAGGGCCTAGAACAGGGGTTGGCACATAGTAGGTGCTCAGTAAATACACGATGAATAAATGATGCTGCCCAGATCCCCCAGCAGTTCCCATAAGTAAAGGAATCATGATGGAGAGGGGGAGCAATCTCTAAACTGCATAGATGGTCCCCTTGGTCTCCCACCCAAGTGCTCCGTCTCCCCTGAGCATCTCTTGCAGCTGTCAGGAACTTAAAGAGAATAGTGAACTGAGCAAATACCATTCAAAGTGCTAAGATCTTCGAGGAGAATGAATTTCTTAATAAAACAAAAACTTAAGACACAACTTTGAAACCAGACTGAACACAAACTGTTCAGCTAGTGTTTCTCCGGGAGTGGTTACATAAGATAAAACTAGAATTTTAGGCTGAATTGGTAAGAAAGTGAATGTTTGATTTCTTCCTTTTCTTCTCTATGAGCCAGATCTTACATAAAAAAAAGTTACACACAGACGCACACACACACACACACACACACACACACACACACATATACATATATATTAGTGAATATATATATATATATATGTGTACATATATACATAATTTCATGTGGCAACTATATATATTATGTATGTGTGTATATGTATGTATATATATGTATGTATATATATACATATCCTTCTATTTCTTTAATTTTTATGACAGGCAGGGTCTCGCTAGGTTGCCAAGGGTCTCACTAATTTGCTGAGGCTGGCCTCAAACCTGGGATCCTTCTGTCTCAGTCTTTCAAGTACCAGAATTACAGATATGTGCTACATCACCCAGCCCCAAGACAACATATTCAAAATGCCAAGCAAGCCTTGTTTAGGATAAAGATATATTAAGCACAATATCTAGGACTCTAGAACTTGACAGCCCAAAAAGGGAAATAAGATTTTTATTTAAATCTAGTAAAGATAATAAGCACTCACATATCAGTGACCATATCCAGGCATTATAATAGCAACTTGCATCTATGAAATCATTTAATCATCTCAACAACTATATGCAGTAAATACTATTATTTTTTTCTTGAAAAGAGTAAAATAATTTGCTTAACTGAACTGTGGTGGGTTAAAGATAACTATAAATTACAAACTTGCTGTATGAAAAGGTGGAGCCTATCCCCCCCACACAAATCCTGTGAAAGGCTTTGAACAATAGGATTAGTTTCAAGGGGTGCCACGTGGGCTCCAAGGCTAGGCTTTCAGAGATCTGAGGTGTTTACTTTCGACCTCTTGGAGCATTCCTTCATAGGAGACAATGGCCATGTTAGAATTCCAACCAGCCCAAGACTGCCATACTGTGAGGAAGCTCAAGCTCTCTATATGCTTAGAGAGATGCCATGTGCAAGAGCACCCAGGTGCCTGAATGACATCAGCCAATACCTCCTAGAACAGAATAATGAACTCAGTGAAAATTATAAGCAAATAAACTGCTATTTGAAGGCATTATGTAGCAATAGATAAGCAGAACACAACCAAAAATGATCTGAGATTTAAACCCAGGCCATGTGGTTCCACAATACATACTCTGAGCTTTTATACTACACTACCCCTGTAATGTAGGAGGTGCATCTGATACACACCACTGAGTGATTATACTGTGAAATATAATCACTCACTGATTACGTGATACTGATACATGAGTCAAATTAATATCTTCATCTAGCAGACATACCTGGAACAAGTTTATATACAAGTGTATGCATAAATCCACATAACCTCATCACAAAAACTATAAAATAATTAATTGTATCTTATCAAGAGCATCCAGTGAGAAGTGGTTGTATGTTCATTTTCTATTGCTGCATAACAAATGACCTCTAACAGAGTTACCCAAAACAACATGTGTTTATTTATTTGCTCAGTTTCCAGGGGTATAGAATCCAGGCTTACAGTAAGTAGGTCCTCTGCTTGGGGTCTTATAACCTCGCAATCAATGTGGGCTATATTCATCTCAGAAGCTCGAGGTCTTTTCCCAAGTTTACTTAACAGCTTTTAGTTTCCTACAGAATAGAGACTGAAGTCTCTATTCTTTTGCTGGTTGTTTGCAGCTCCCAGAGGCTGTCTGCTGTTCCCTGCCATGTGGCCCTCCGTGGGCTCTAGGCTCTCACAAGATGGTGGCTTTCTTCCTTAGAGTAGCTACAGGTTTTCTCATAACATAATGATGTCATCATGGGAATGACACCCATCACTTTCCATATCATATTGGCTAGAAATGAGTCTCAGGTCTTGCTTTCATTCATAGGGAGATTGTGCACATATGTAATTCATTTGGGATCGTCTTAGAGAGTGTCTGCTACAGTGAGGTTTTCTTTCTCCTTTTCATGATTTTTATGCTTGCACCCACAACTTGCCCTTAGTGTTCTGTACAACCTACAAATGCCAAGATTTCCTGACGAAAAGAAAAAGCTAAATAAATGAAATAAACAATCTGTACTCTGGAAGAGGTGACTAATATAAACTAGTGCCACATGCTCTAGGATTTGAGAGTAAGCATGCTATGTGTGACAGTCTCTTCTCTTCTGTGGCAGAATGAATCCCAGATTGGGAATCAGAGGACTTGGTTATACACAATTTTTACACTATTGGATAAGTCATTTTAATCTTTTGATTTTTTTTGCTTACTCATCTATGAAATGTACTTAGGTGGCATAGTGTATACAAAAAGGCATTATAAACAATAAAGTTTATAGGTCTCTGCCTTCTTGAGTGCTAAGCAAGCACAAAGGTACAACCAGCCCTTTCCATATTCCCTTCCTTTCCCATGGTGCCTTCCCTTCTCAGCATACAACACAGTGTCATATCAAGCCTGTGATACCATGGTGCAGGTGAAGAGGGGGCGGGAGTGGAGTCATAGAAGGTAGTGTTGGGCAGAGACCCCAGGCCACCCAAGTATGTGAGATGGGTGCTAGTAGCAGGCAGAGGAGAGCTCAGCATGATTGTGAAATGACCTGTGTTTAGCCAATGAATAAATAGAGTGAGCAAAAATGTCCATAAATTAAGGATAATGAGAACCAAGTTTCTCTGTTTTGGAAATGATACTAACATGAAAAGGGGATAATCTAGAAAGAACCAGAAAGGGTTGGATTGGAAATGGAGGAATCAGTGTGAACTCATGGTTTCTATATACAAATAGTATGTGTATGTGTGTGTACAGTTATAGATATATGTATATATTTTCTAGCTCTGTCTACTGAACAGGTCTAGGAGCAATAAGAACATAGGAAAAATGAGCACAGCACATGCTCAGATCTTGGTGTCTAAATATCATCTACCATTAAAAGGAACCTGTACTCCCTAGAGAAAGGATTGATTCCAGGCTGGGACAGGGGAATGTAAGATGATCCTAGAGCCAGAAAGTAAGCAGGTGCTCAAATAATGAGGTGTGCATGTATGAATGAATCACTTTGAATCTCACTATGACATATAATTAGAAAACACAAATAAAAGTGTGAAAGAAGCTGGGTGTGGGGGCACACGCTTGTAATCTCAGCATTTGGGAGGCTGAGACTGGAGGATCCAGGTTCTCGACCAGCCTCAGCTATCTAGTGAGGCCCTCTGCAACTTAGTGAGACCTGGTTTCAAAATAAAGAATAAAAAATAGGGCTGGGGGTATAGCTCGAAGGTAGAATACCCCAGAGTTCAATCCCCAGTACGGCAAAAAAAAAAAAAAAAAAGTGTGAAAGAATGTCTTTAATTATGTCTGAAAAAGAAAAGAAGGATATATATTTATTAACATAAGACCTTTCAACATGTAGCCTGGGAAAAAACTTTCAATGCAAAGAGAGAAAAAGTCATTTTTTTAAAGGTAGTGATTATTTGAAGAATCTCATCTCTGAGGTAAAATGAACTTCTGGCTCTGGTAAGCATTTTAGAATGCAAATATGTTCATGGATATATATATATATATACATATATATATATATATGTATGTATATATATATATATATATATATATATATATATATATATATAGTAAAAATGACAAACAAAACATCGGACTAATTGTTTTATACTGACAAAAAAATCACTATGGTTCAAAGAGAAAAAATAACAATAGGGACACATCAAAAGGATGCAGGAATCACCTTTGAAGTGTTTCTCGCTCACTAAATCTGGGATAAGTTGAGCATCAAAACAAATAATAATAGTAACACATATAATCCAGTGAGCCAAAGAGGAATCTGTAAATCCACACTGATAGAAGTAGATAAATATGAGAGAAGGCAGAGCACTTTTAAAGTGATGCCAAATAAACAAGGATGGAATCTTGGAAACAGAGAATCACCATTTGGCACAAACACAGTGGTGTCTGATTCAGAAAGGAGTCATCGACGGAGGCTGAGCCTGGTGGGCAGAGGTTAGACAAGGAACAGGGTATTAGTAACATATAATACTAATCAATTCCAAGAAAGAAAATAGTGACTTTGAGGTGGAGGACTTGGCAACATGACCAGGACTCACCAATGTTGAGAAAAGTGGACATCATGTGCTGCCCGTGTGCTGCACTGAGAGGAGTGTGGTGTCATTTCACAGTATACCTGCTAGGAAATTCTGACCTGACTCTACCTGAAAGAAACATCTGCCTACCCAGGTTGAGGGGCATCCTGGAGAACAGAAGGCCTATATTCTTTAAAATGGTGGAGACATGAAAGATAGAAAGACTGGGGAACTCTTTGAGGTAGAGGAGACTGAAAAGTTGTAACAAAACACAACGTGTCCTCGATGGTGTCCTGGACTGGCAAGGAAAGGGTCGTCATTGATTGGATGGTAGTTGCTATGGTTCAGACATGGTTTGAGTGTATCCCTAAAGGTTCATGTGTTGAAATTTCTCCATTGTGAATTCCACTCTGGGGTAGTAAGAGGGCAGAAACTTGATTTGACTATGGCATTTAGAGGTGGGACCTCTGGCCTCTGGACGGTGGGTAGGATTAAACAAGATCATCAGGGTGGAGTCCCCATGACTGGATATTGAATATTGCTGGCTGGAAAAGAAGAGAGAGAGACACCAGAGGGTAGTACCACATACACTTCATCCCTGTCTCTCACTGTGTGATCCCTCACACAACCTCATTGCTGATGCAGCTCCTTGACCTTCAACCAGTACTGTGAGCCCAAATAAACCTCTTTCCTTCAAAATGATCCAGTCTGTGGTATTACATCATTAGCAACACAAAACGGACTGATACAGTGGTACCATAGCAACGTTGACATTCTGGAAGGTAGAGATGTATGGCGGTTTTGTGGAGAAGACCCTTATTCTGGGGAAACCCACTGTGGTATTTAGGAGTGATAGGACATCCTGTCTGCAGCTGAGTTTCAAATGGTTCAGATAAAGACTAGTCATGATGGGCACAGATAAGCATAGGTAAGTAACCCAGCACATACACCCATACATAGAAAAATGCAGCAAACTGTTGATAATGAGGGAGTTTGAGTGGAGGGGCACGGCACCGAATTCTTTGTATGTACAACTTTGCAGGAAGTTGAAATTATTTAAAAATAAAGTAATTTTAAATGCAAGGGAAGGAGTAACCCAATCATCTTTCTTTCCAAGGGAGATTTCTGCTCTTTGAAAATGAGGCTCTGTGTTCCACTCTGGTTGTTCTCCTGGCACAGCCCAAGGCACACAGGGGGTTCTTAGACTTGCCAGCAGACAGGCCAGGGCATAAATGCACAGTGCCATCCTTTGCAGAATTTGGGGTCTCTAATTTTGCAAGTGTTCGTGGATTTTACAAACCCTATGATGGATGTCACGTGTCAACCAATTAGGAATTTCAATTTGCATCTGCAAACCACTATTGGTTTTACCTCAGTCACCACTAGAAGCAATACCCTAGTTGAGTTAAGGAATCGGTGGTGAGCGGTGTGGAATCTCAGCAGCTGGCCCTTCTACTGGCCTTGAGAGTATTTGCTGATCATCTGTGGCTGGGAACCCAGCTGCCATTTACTTTGATGGTCTTGGTAGAAGCTAGTTGATTTGGATCTGCTCGAATGTATTGTTCAGTGTTCAGTGACATTTAAGTTTGGTGTTGTCAGTTTTGATCAACCAGTGTATTATTTTTGGCTTTCAGTAACAAGATACATACTTAGAGCTATAAAAGCACTTTTATTATTAAAATTCCTGCAGAAAGAATTCTGTCCTACAAGTCTGAAGTTCCTTAGCTTCTTGTCCCTTTGTTCCTCAGAAATAATTGTTTGTGCAATGCAACTGTTTTCATCTTTCTTTTCTAAAAGCTATAGTGCTAGAACATGCCAGAATCTCAGACTCAGAGTTGATGAGGGACTTAAAGGTTGTCTAGTGCATGGTGTCCTGTCCAGGCTGTGCACTGATTTTTGTACCATGGTCCTGAGTGGTGCAGTTAAGGAGGAGTCAGCAGAAAGAGGTTGTAAGATAGAGGTGCCTCTTCCCTAGAAGGGATGAGATATGAGCCTGCAAAATTTGTCTTTCTCAGCAATAACCAGTTAGAAAATGCTCCTCCACCTAAACCTTCCAGTCCATATAGGAATTCTACTGGCACACCGTACACCTCTATACAAATCTCTCTGGTGGTGGGAATCTCTAGGTCCTCACAACTCTTGCTGAAGCTCTCTAATACTCAACTGAGGTCTTGGTGTTACCTCTTGTCTCCCCCAACCCCCTGATACCTCGCCTTGTCTTCTACTTCTCTGAAGATCCATCCTGAGCAGGCCAGATCCGGAGGCACACTCCTGAGGCTCTGTGGGGTGGCACAGGCCGCCAGCTGCCCCCCGAAGGGTGCTGTGGCTGTCGCTTGCCTCTAGTCTCTGACGGCTTTGTGTTCCATGCTATAAATAAATGATTTTGAATGCTTATCTGCTTCCCTCTGTCTGCTTTTCAAGTTATTTTTGGGTGACAGGCCTCTTCTGTTAGGTGGGGGCCTGCATTATTGAAGACCATGTGCGCCTCGTCAGAGGGAAATAAGGTCAGCGAGAGCGTGGCGGAGGCGGGCTGGGTGGGCGGCTAGGGCAGGGCCGTGTCATGTCCTCTCGCTGATGTGTCCCAGGCAGACCACAGGGCCCCAGTACAGTCCAAGCTCCCCCCAGATACTCCCCAGCCAAGGCTCTCGTCTCATTTAATTCCACAAGCAGCTGCAGACATCATTCTCCTAAAACCAGCAATATGGGCTGTGCAAAGGACCCCAGAGTGGGGGTTGGGGCCCTTGGGTGTCTACCTATGCCTGGGTGGCCTCGAGTAAGTCACTACTTCTCCTCTGTGTCTCAGGTTCTTTATCCACCAAGTGGGACTGCTGGTCACTACCATGCCTGGTTAGAGGAGTAGATGATGAGCTCTCCTCTCCCCCTAACATGGCAGCTCCTGAGGCCCCAGAACACAGCTGGGGCTCGGACCATTTCTGCCTCCCCTTTCATGAGCTCTTAGCAGCAGCCTGTAGCCAGATGCCTGGGCCCAGCGAGGGTTCTAGCCTGGCAAATTCAGCTGTATTCTTTTGACTTTGAGTTTCCATGCAACAAAACAAAACAACAACAACAACAAGAACTAAAAAAGAGAAACCCCAGTTGACAGGGGGTTCACTTAAAATCAAAATGAGTAGAAGGCTTGAGACTACTGACTCCCCTCAGCCTTACTATTCACTTCAGAAGACCCTGCTCAGCCCTGTCCCCCTTCTCAAACACACTGCTGCCCCTCCCCCTTTGCCCCTTAGCACCTCCATCAGAACAGCTCTCTCTCTTGAACCCCCACGTCTCTTCCTCCATTTTTTAAAGGTCTCCAGTGCTTGTAGCCAAAGCTTAAACCTGAAGCCCTTCAGACCTTCAGCCATCAGTTTGAGGAGACATCTATATTTATAATAGTTTCCAGAGTCTAATGAGAGAAAAGAACTGATTCACCCACTAAAATAGTTATCATGAAGCATGGTGTCAAGATGTTTTCATACAGCCTGGCATGCTAGCACATGCCTGTAATTGTAGTACTTGGGAGGCTGAGGCAGGAGGATCTCAGGTTCAAGGCCAGCCTCAGCAACTTCAGTAGACCTTATTTCAAAATAAAAAAGGGCTGGGGTGGAACTTGGAGGTAGAATGCCCCTGGGTTCAATCCCCAGTACCACTCCCCCCCCCCAAAAAAAAGATGTTTTAATGCCTTAGGAAAATGCCTGGGTCTCAGGAATCATCCCTCCCTACATGGGGGAGCTTGGTTTACCTGCCCATCATGTTCCGCATGAACTTGGTTTGGGCTCTGACTCCAGGCTGCTGGGGCTTCTTCAAAGCCCTAGGCACTTGTCTCCCTTCTGGGTCCTGAATTGTCACTGCTCCTGCTGCTGGGTTGTTCCCACAGCATGGCTGCCAGGTTTCCTGGGAAGACTCCCTGCTCCCTGCCCGCCATGGCTCCTCGTCAATCTGTCATCAGCTGTTGCCCTACCTTCCATCGTCCCCTGCCCTGACCACTCCCCCGGCTCATCACCCAGGCCTTTTCTGCTTTCCACCCTCCACTGATTTGCAGCAGGATGCAATTAATAATTTTAAACGGTCACCAATTTTCCTTGAGTCTCAGGCAATAATGGAGATTTAGGTCTAAATTAAAATTTGCTAATTTAAAAGCATTTTCCCACTAATCTCTGCTGAAGCATGATCACTTGGCAGGCCTACTGTTCTCTTCTGCCCTTCTCTCTCTGTGTCTAGAGGGGCTAACTCAGTGGATCTCCAAGCAGCTGATTTTTGCCTCTCAGGGAACACTGGGCAATGTATAAAGACACTTTTGGTTTACCACTTGGGGAGAGAGACACTACTGGCACTAGTGGGTAGAGACCAGGGATCCTGCTAAACATCCTGCAATGCCCAGGACAGTCCCTCACAGCAAAGAACTAACTGGCCCCAAGTTAACCTCAACAGTGCTGAGGTTAAGAATCCCAGGATACAGAAAATTCCCAGGTTTCTCCCTAGGAAACCTTTCACCACACTGCCCTGCATTGCTATGGTTTGGAAATGGAATGCCTCCCAGAAAAGCTCATGTGTTGGCAATGCAGCAATGTTCAGAGGAAAGATAACTGAGTCGTGAGGGCTATAACTTCATCCATGGATCAGTCCATTTGATGAGTTAATAATCTGAATGGATTTACTAGGTGGTAACTGCAAGAGAGTGGAGGAAGTGGGTCACTGGGGGAACCTTGGGGCCTATCTGTCCCTGCTTCTCCCTCCCCACTTCCCAGTTGCCACAAGTTGAGCAGCTTTCCTCTGCCATGTCCTGCCACCATGATGTTACTGCCCTGGAGCCAACCAAGCATGGACTAAACCTGAAACCATGAACCAGAACAAACCTTTCTTCTTCTAAGTTGTCCTTGTCAGGTATTTTTACCCACACAGAGAAACAAAGCTGATTAACACATGCACTCCCTAAAACGGCTTGTATTTCTAGATATCTGCAAAATTATCTTTTCACACCACACACACACACACACACACACACACACACACACACACACACACACTGTTATTATTGTAGTTGCCATGATGGGGATTGAACCCAGGGCCTTGCACACTCTAAGCAAGTACTCTACAATTGAGCTACATCCCCAGCCCCTGGACCCAATATTTAAAACAAGAAATTTTGCAAACAAAAGGGTTTATAGCTTTCTTTTTAAAAATAGAGGCTCTATTAACACTGGTCCCGATTCCCAGGTGGCAATATTCATCAGGAGCTAAGCAGCAGCTCCCTGTGCTCCTTTACATGGGGTATTATTCGTTCTGTTTATCTCAGTCTCCACCACTCTACTCCATTTTGCTCTCTGACCTTGCATAGCAGCTGCCATTGTCTGCACTGTTGTTTCCTCTTAGCAGAGAAACACTTCTGTATCTTACCTCAGTCAAAAGTGGGGAGCCCTCGGTCATTTTTATTCCCCACTTTGCCCTGTGGGCATTTGACTGTGCAACCCCTGCTCCAGATGGGTCCTGGATGGGCCAGTGACTGGACTTTGATCTTTAGATAGTCCTTTCCAGGCCAGCTACACAGACTCAACAAGATGCTGGGAGGTGGGTGGAAGGTAACTGTTCTACTCTTTACCCAGTTCAAAGTTTCTTGCTGAGAGATGGGGTTCATGAGCACCCATCTCTAGTGATCCTAGTGATCCCCACCAATTACTCCACAC
>PVLC010045629.1:0-11642 GCA_004027655.1 Graphiurus murinus | reverse complement strand
GAGAAGATACTAGAGAACTCTTTGAGTGGTAACATGAAATTGGTTGATATGCTCTGGTTTGGAGTCTCTGCTGTGAGGAAGGACAAATTATTTCAACTTTCTATATATTCCTTTCCTTACTTTTCCTGTGAAATGTGAATAGAGTTATGGTACCTTACTTGTCTATTATTAATATCAACTATGAAGGTGTATAAAATTCCTACCACGTACCTGGGGAGTCAGTGTGCCATGTGTAGTATCTGTTTGTTAACTCCAAAGCTTTACAGCATAATTTGAAGTAGGGTATGTGCCTTTTCAATACCAAAATAGTCAGAACATAAATATTGATGAGAAATTTTGCTTCATCTTAAATAGCATTGGAACTCCACCAGTGGAGTACTTTTGTTCCCAAAGGCTAATCAGAGTATAGAATTTACATAATACCAGACTGAGCCCTATTTCTTCATTTTAAATATTGACACTAATTTAAATAGTACCTTTTTATATTAGGCTTATCTTTCCCTTGTTACGAGAATAAGTACAATTATTTTACAAATGATACTTTAAGGGATTGGGGTGTAATGGATATTCTCATTGAAATATCAGTATTAGAGTTCTGTCATTTGCATGAATGCCAACATTTCATTTTGAATAAGTATTGAACTCTCTACTTATTCTGAAGCTGGTTGATCCTCCATCATATTTTTATTTGTATTTACTTATTTATTATTTATTTTGTGGCATAGAGGATCAAATCCAAGTCCTTATACTTGCTAGGCAGGTTCTTTTACCACTGAGCTATACTCCCCTTCACTGTCATATTTTAAATGGAGGCTTTCTTACTTTCCTGTCTTCCATACTTATTACCAGCCCCTCCTACTCCTGCAATTTGTAGCTAAACCAGATGCCCTCTCATATACAAAACTCAGCTGACAATTTTTCCATAAAGCCATTTTGCTTCATTTTTGACTCAAGGTCCACAATTGAATTATTTCCACTTCCCTGGGTCCTGAGCCATAACACTGTTCTGCTTCACCATGTAATTGTTTATTTCCTTGTGACATATTCACATGCACGTATGCACCCTATCTCACCCAGAATCAGATCAGGAGTTCTAAGGAAAGAAAGCATAGCTTCTCATTTCCTAATAATCCCCAGAGCTCTGGACAACACACTGTGTCCATGCCCAGAGAAGGATCAGTAAGCAAGCCTGCTTCAATGATTGGGGACACACACCCCCTGCCCCATTTCCCTTAGATGGTTTCCTCCTGCAGAGCTCTGAATGAAGTAAGTGAGGCTTGGGGTTGGATTCTCACTATGCTTATGATTACTACTTCCTTTCTTTTAAACACCAGTGTTGGGACTCAAGCTCACCTGCTCTTTTCTGCACCACCCAGTGAGATTCTCTGCTAGCAGCTGCCTTCAAGTGGGCGGCTCCTCTGCGTCATCCTCCTTCCCAGTAAGATGAGAGGAAGCTGCAGTATTTACACTGAGATGGAGAGCCCTGAGCCCTTGAGCCCCGAGGCTGCTTCTGAACAAGTGTTTCTGTCAGCTGCTCCCAGGCTTTTAACAGGACCCATCAGAAACCCAGTTTGTGCCTGAAGAGCAGCTGTGTCTGTAACTTCCTTTTCTTGTGGCTCCTTGCTGTGTTTCTTGCTATCTAGAAACTTCTCAACAGAGCAGCACGCTCCTGCACCATCAGCCCTTTTCCTCTTTCGAATCCCATATTCTTCTTTGGAAGTTTAGTTCAGTTTTTAGGAAACTCTACTTTGGTAAATCCACCCAGGAATCAGTGCCCAGCAGACCTTCAGCTGCAATACTTCTGTTATCAAGATTAGTCATTTATTTTTACATTAGTCATTGTGAAGTGACATAGTCAAAGTGACCCTTCATAGTTGTCATATTTTTTCTGGTGAATACCATAGCCTCCATTAATTAGAAGAGGAGGTACGGTACATAAGTATGCTCTCCCCAGCTGAGCAACAATGTGTAATATAATTCAGAAAGCACATTTTGGACTGAATTCTGGTAACTGGTAAGCTTTTCTTATTAAGGAGGCACAAACTGTCTTCCAGCTCATTCTCACAAGTTCCATAGATGTCCAGCTCTTTGTTCCCTAGAGAGCATCATAAGTGTCTTACATGGAAAATCCATGCCAGACGGATTTGACAATGTTCTCGAGGAAGAAATAGCTACAAAATTTGGTGACAGATTCTACTTATGGTGAAAAGAAAACACCTTCATTGGAACCCCAGGTTTAGGACACCATTTATAGTTCTATATACCTATTCTGCTGTTATCAAAGTACAGGTTTTGAATAAATGAACATTTCCTGAACACCCCTTAGTTCACCCAAGAAAATGATTTTTAACATTCATTGTGCAAATTAACATTTATACTGCAACACAAGATAGCAAAGTTGATGTTCTTATAAATAGTTAGAGTGTGGCTTTATATTAAGAGACTTCTCATATCAAAGATAGAGAATAAAACTCTGTCTTAGCCGGGTGTGGTGGTGCATGCTTGTAATCCCAGCATTTGGGAGGCTGAGACTGGAGGATCTGGGTTTGCGGTCAGCCTCAGCTATCTAGTGAGGCATTCTGCAACTTAGTGAGACCCTGTTTCAAAATAAAGAATAAAAAATAGGACGGGGGGGTGTAGCTTGGAGGTAGAATGTCCCTGAGTTCAATCCCCAGTACCACATACACACAAAAAAACCTCTGTCTTATACACATGCACAAGCACACACTTGCATACACACACACACGTACTGTAAGATGTATTTTAGGTGATATAACAAAAGGTGATATAAAGTTCTAGCAGTTCAAAAATCATAACAATTTCCTCTTTAGGAGAAAGACTGTACCAATTTTTGTGTAATTTTCTAAAAATTGTTTATATATAAGAACATGTGTTGACAAATTTTATCCCTATAAATAAAAATTCTGCATGTACCTTATTTTCCTTTTGCATATAAATTATTCTTGATGTCTTTTCATATCAGTACATACAAAGCACTTTGTTCTTCAAACTTTTTCCATTATATGAATATGTCATAATTTATATTTTTCAAACTTTTATTGGTACATTATAGTCTCATATCATAATGTAGTTCACAGCAATAGTGACATAAATGCACACAGCACATGGTGGTCTTTCCCCCAACTCCCTCCCCACTCCTCTTTCCTTCATACAGAATATTGAAATTGGCATTGATATTCTCACATATGTAATATGTTATAATTTATATAAAAATTCATTATTGGTTAAATGCCAACATTTTGTATTTGTTTCTAGAGTTTCAGGCTGAGCAATCATAATTTTGTGCACTCCCATTTAAATTAGGTCTAATTTAAACTAACAAATGCTGTTTTTCAGTAGAATTTAGGGCCAACTTTTTGTATAAAAGGGTCAAATTAGTAAATATTATAAGCCTTGGGATTCATAACAATTCTGTCCCAGCTACTCAGATCTTCCATCATAGTCCAAAAGCAGCCATCGGTGATAGGCAAACCCATGAGTGTGGCTGTACTCCAATAAATCTTATTTCAAAAGCTGGTTACATGCTTGATTTGCCCTCAGGGCCATGGTTTGCTGATCCTTGCAACTAGGCCAACACTTGGAAGCAACAATTTTGTGAATGAGTTTGCACAGACCAGGAGCTCCTTCAAGGCAAGGACTGCTTCTCTTTGATTGCCTTCCCTGCTTCTATGTTTGTAGGAACAGTAGCTCAATAAATGTTTAGTGTATTAAAGAATTAATTCACAAAGAGGTGCAAAGTTAATCCATTAGTTTACCATTTGTTGTCTCTGAACATGATCCAGATTTTTTTTTAATCCAAACTTTTATATCATAGTTTCCCATTAGTCATGCCTTACCCTCTTTGTGTACCTAAGAAGACGCATAGGTTTTAAAGTTATGATGGCCAGGCATGGTGGCGCACGCTTGTAATCCCAGCATTCAGGAGGCTGAGACCGGAGGAGCCGGGTTCGAGGCCAGCCTCAGCTACCTAGTGAGGCACTCTGCAACTTAGTGAGACTCGGTTTCAAAATAAAGAATAAAAAATAGGGCTGGAGGTTTAGCTCGGAGGTAGAATGCCTCTGAGTTCAATCCCCAGTACCACAAAAATAAATAAATAAATAAATAAATAAATAAATAAATAAAGTTATGATGATACTATTCATAACAGAATCCATTTTATTAAGAAACATAAAAGACATTCTCTAACAAAGATGAGGTGCTACTTCATACACTAAGTTCCTGCTATCTCACTGATGATATTCTGCTATAAAACTTTTTCAGATGTCATGTTGATATTACTGGTTTCATTTGAAGTTTCTCATCAGGATGGATCTAATTTGTTTATTTTGTTCTTTTTTTTTTTTTTTTTTTGCGATACTGGGGATTGAACTCAGGGGCATTCTACCTCCGAGCTACACCCCCAGCCCTATTTTTTTTTTTTTATTCTTTATTTTGAAACCGAGTCTCACTAAGTTGCGGAGTGCCTCACTAGGTAGCTGAGGCTGACCGCGAACCCGAATCCTCCGGTCTCAGCCTCCCGAATGCTGGGATTACATGGGATTACAAGCATGCGCCACCACGCCCGGCATTTTGTTCTTCATAATAAAAAAATCAAACATCACTGATACAATGACTCTCTAGTTTAGGTTTTGAGAAAACTTCTATGTAATATGAAAAAAAAAAGTCTTTTTTTTTTTTTTTGGTGGTACTGGGTATTAAATCCAGGGTCATTCTACCTCTGAGCTATACCCCTTGCTCTATTTTATTGTTTTATTTAAAACATTAATGCAAGGCAGGATTTATTGCAAAAGTGAAAGTAACAGAGAGAGATTATTCTTTTATTTTGAAATAGTTGCTAAGAAACTAAATTGCTAAGGTTGGCCATGAATCTTTGATCTTCCCGTCGGCATCCCAAGTACTGGGATTACAAGCAGGTGCCACCACACCTAGCTAAAAACCATTATTCTATCAAATGCATGTGTGTGATTAAAGAATGAGAGCTAGAACAAGGATTTGTGTTTCCCAACAATTATGCTCTTTCTTCCTTAGCACTAGTTCTACTATATTAAAAACATCTCTATAAACATGACTGTATCTTGTAGGCAAATGGTACATTGTAGAATTCATTTTTTCCTAAACCACAGTGCACAAGATGGTAAAACCTCTGTAAACCACATTCAGAGAAAAACCTAAGTGAAGTATCTCTTATCCTGCCTAGAGGGTAGATACTTCTAGTTCATATGCCGATAGCTTTATAACTTGAGCACAGAATGTCAGGCTTCCTTGTTCTAGCCCTTTGGTCTAAATCACATTGTTTGTGATATCCTAGCATTTCAGTATTCAGATTCCCAGTGTTACTCAATAAGGTGAGTCTGTGCCAAGTTAACCTTGGCCTGAAGGCAGAGCATCTGACCCAGTCCCTTCCTGAACTTAAGCACCCAAACTACCTGGGGAAAAATGACTCTGAAATCCCCACTGGCCACACTTTCCCCTGGCTCTGAGGGCAAAAGAACAGAAGGTTTTTGTGAAGGGATTGGTTTGGATAGACTGCTTATTTGTAATCAAGTAGATGGAACTCAATCACCCGTATGGCCAGCCTTCAAGGCACTGGAGTCTTTGGGGATATCAGGATCCAAACTCCATTTCTGCAGTTTGGAAAAACATCAAACAGGCCTGAAAGAGTACCAGAGGTCAAGATACTGGTCCAGACATGGAACAAGCAATCAAATACCTGATTAATCTCTAAAATTTTGTATGGGATTAGTAGACTCTGATCTTCATTTTATAACTTGCCCAACTTCTCACAGCTAGAATTCTAATATAGATCAGCTGACTCCAGTGCACGGCCTTTTAACATTGTGCCATAAACCACTATTTTGAACAACTGGCCCCACAAAATGGTGGGTAGTGATCAAAATAAGAAGTTACCACTGTATTGCAATACCAAGCATTATTCCATTACACCATTGGGAAGAATAAATACCATAATGTGCATAGAGCACTCTGGACAATTCCTTCTACAAAGTTCAGTACCTGACAAAATGTAGCTATTAATATCAATAACCCAAGTAGTTCTTAAGCAAATTAGCAGGAAAGGTCTTTTTGGATTTGGGGACTTGTTTTTTGGTGTGTGTGTGTGTGTGTGTGTGTGTGTGTGTGTGTGTGTGTAGTTATGAGGAATGAGCTCCAGGATATTCTAATTCTAAGCTATACCCTCAGCCCTATTTTATTTTTTGTTTTGAAACAGAGTCTTGCTAAGTTGCTGAGGCTGTCCTTGAACCTGTGAACTCCTGTCCCAGCCTCCCAAGTATTGGGGACTATAGGCTTGTGCCACTGAACCCGGCAGAAAAATTCTTCTTGATGTATTAAATAAGGTGCTAAAAGTATCTCATTTCATTAGTATTGTTTTTAAACAAAAACCAAAGTGTGCAAGAATATATACATACCATAGCCTGAGGCAAATTGTCCTGGTCTCTTTTTAAATAATTCAATTCAGCAAGAAGCAACCTTTAATGTTAGATGGAAATAAAAAGAGGAAGTGAGAGACTCTATCCTGTGTTTACTTCAGGATTGCCTTCCTATTTTCAATTTTCTATGTGGACCAGCCTCCCTGTTGGGGCTGTGTTTTCCTCATATTAAAGAAAGTAACAAGAATGTCCTTGAATGTCTTGGTGGCATGTAATTGATGTGAGAAGTGACAGGCTCTTACTCAGGAGGCTCCAGACAAGCAGTTTGGTTATTAAGGAAGGAAAAGACCCGTGGGAGCAATTGTTTCTGGCCTCTCTTCTTATCAAGCACAGAACAATTTTTCATTGACTATATTCATGCCACAAGAGCACAGTCAATATTAAATTCCAAAAAAAGAAAAATCTCTCACATAAACAGCTGTGTTCAATACACAGCCAGTTTACTCTGGCAAATTGCTAGAAGTGGAAAAGTTTTCATTGCATCTTGTGTTTACTCTTGATAGTTGTTTTATAAAAACTGCCTTTTGTAAATAAGGGAAGCCTGATTTTAAACAGCTTTATTAATATCTGCAGTTGGAGTATTCAGTTCTGTGAAGTTTTTGCAAACCAAAACCATCTAATGGAGAGACATATGCATTGCAAAGATAATATTTTGAAGTATACCAGTTCATATTTACATCATGCATGCTAATAAGATTATGATCCCTTTATATCTATATTATCACTTAAACTAAAAGGTGGGAGAGATCATGTAAGCCCAGAGCTGCCTGCTCCCCCAGGTCCCTTTATGGATGCCCAGGCTTACAGGTGATCATTGCTTAAAACAAAAACAAACAAACAAAAAAAACAGGTTCCTGGACAACAGAAAATACCCACCAGTTAATCGCATTGCATTTATGAGTTTTACCAAAGCAACCCAATGAATAAGTGGATTCTCTGAAAATAACCATGTTTTTTACAATTTTTATCCATTTCTGAGAACAGTACTGCCAGCTTTTCAAATTTTCAGTAGACGCTGGAGAATTGAAAAAGAATCTTCTCAATTCAGATGATAAAATGAGAAAGATATGCTCAAAGGATGTAGAAGTCTGTCCATGGCAGAAATGTTAGGTGATTAGGGAGTTAGTTCAATTATTATAGACAGAAAGCATCCCAGTTTGAAAGAATGAGTTTCCCAAGAATGTCAATTAAGATCCAGCAGTGGCCAAGGCCTTGGGGGCATGAGAGCCCTTTGCTTTCAGTTTAATGAAGTAGGGCTTTGGGGGTTTTGTTTGTGTTATTCAATGAGACTTGTTAATATGTCACCTACATAATATTGCAGGAGTTTGACTAATTGAAAGTAAAATCAAAGATATTGGCTCCATATGACAATGAATAATCATTCTAATGAGGAATTTGTAAATTGTGAAGGCTATCTCCCTCACATTCCTGAAATATTTTTCTTCATACAATATTTTCTAGCCACAGGCAATGTGTTAAATTTCCTGTTGTGTAACATAGCATGTCTCTCTCTGTCTCTTTCTTTCTCTCTTTTCCTCCCTCTCCCTTTCCCCTTCCCTCTCCCTTTCCCCTTCCCTCTCCCTTTCCCCCTCCCTCTCCCTTTTTCTTCCTTTATCCCTCTCTGTCTGTCTTTCTCCCAACTTGGTGTCAGAGATATATAACTAATGTTTTCTGCATACACTCAGTCTCCACCATAGTAACGAGCAAGTGCTAGAGGCTGAATTGATGTTTAATGAATTTCTCTTGAATGTATGTACCTCGCTCCAAGTCATTCACGCACACATTGAAGAGGACAGACAGAACCCCGCTGAACACCACTAGCCGACCTCCCTCTAGTACAGATCAAAGCGTCAATCTGTACTCTTTGGTTACAGTTGTTCAACCAGTTACTAATCTAACTAATTGTAACCGGTTGAACAACTGAACCCAAAGGGTGCAAAGTGGAAACATTTCATTGACAAGTCGACTGGGGACAAAGGAAGCACCGCCATTTTCAGTATGCAAAGGGGAAAGTCCTTCTCACGTGCAAGCTACATGGTGCCTCTCTGAATGGTCGTCCACTGGTGATGCTGTGGAAGTCTGTATGGATCCTCTGCTGTTCTTTCGGTGAGAGTTATTTGAAGTGTAAGGTACTTCCGCCACAGGGAGTAATGCTAACTCTGAGTTAATTATTGTCTGAAAGTCACAAAGAAAATGAACAATAAATTTTTATGAAAAATAAGAGATGTTTCTTTTATTGATAGATGTATGTTATGGCTTACGTAACATATTTCATGGTTGATATAAAATGTGATGTGAAATTGACAGTCCTTTATGGTTTATAGGAGATAATGTATTCTCCACTTATGGGGGGCTTTTTAAGTGATTATTCTAGGGTTTTCATCCAAAATACTTTCATTCTTTTTGATATCATACCTTATTTATAGAATATTATGGTAAAGTTATTGCTCATTGTTTCTGAGAGTTTTCCTAGTTTGGTTCTAGGGGACCTTTCTACCCACTGCTTTAGTAACAAGGATAGCTGTTTCCTGAATTATTCCAAATTGTATAAAAGACTGTGTTCCCATTTCATATTGATTGCTAAGAAGCTTATATTTTACTTATGTACCTGTGGAATGTCTTTTGAAAAAAAAAAAAAAACTCTCTTATTTATTACTCAGCACCATTAGGATTTTTTAAACAAAGGAAGAGCATAAGTTATAAATACATAACAAACCCAAAATCATTTACAGAAGAAACTGTTGATATGTGAACACCTGTCGCCTGCCTTCCTGTATCATTCTCTGCTACCACATTTCTATTTACTAGAACTGCCCCTTGTAGATGTAAGTGAACTTGTGCCCTGATCTCAACGCCAGAAGCACACCTGTCTTGGGCTACCCTCTGCCCTCTGATTTTCATAAGAAATTCAGGAACACAAAGCATGTGTGAGCTCCACTCCTTCACTAAAACTTTGAGAGCTGTGTGGAGCATTCACACTGACCATGTGCCACACCACGCTCACCCTCTGTTATCTTGCTTTCTCTAACTGTGGAACTCTCTAGGCTTCTCTTTCAGGACTCATCCTCCACCTTCCTTCCTATATTTTGAGAGTGGCATTTTCTCTACATTTGCTTTTCAGTATAAATAGTTGTACAGTAAGACATTTATAGCCACATATGGTGGAATACACCTGTAATCTCAGTACTTGGGAGCCTGAGACAGGAGGACCACAGGTTCCTGGCCAGCCTCAGCAACTGGGCGAGGCTTTCTGCAACTTAGTGAGACCCTATCTGAAATAAAAACTAAAATGGGGCTGAGGGTGTAGTTCAGAGATAGAATTTCCTTGAGTTCAACCCCCAACCCCCCACCCCGCATTCATTCACTCATTCATTTATTCAGTCATTCATTTACTCAACTTTGTATAAGTAACTCCTATGTCCTATGTACTAGGGACACTCAAGTAAATAAATAGAAATCTCCGATTCATGTTAAAGTAGCTTAAATTAGGGATGGAGGGAGAGAGATTGTTTCTCCTGGGTGCTGGGTGTCTAACTCAGAGTCTTGTAGGTGTTCTCACTGAATTACATCTCCAACTCCTTAAAGAGATTATCAGGAAAAGTATTTGGTGAGTGCTCAAGTTCGCACTGTGCATAAAGTTTAATAAGCATCTAAGCAGCAGGAAGTAATCTAGCTTGGGATGGAAAGCTGTGACCTAAACCTAGTCTTAAAGAATAAGTGTGGGGTAGCCAGGTGTGGTCGCACACAACTGTAAATCCCAGTACTTGGGAGGCCGGGACAGGAGGATCACATGTTCAAGATCAGCCTTAGCAATTTGGTGAGATGCTGTTTCAAAATAAATTAAATAATTAGGGCTAGGGGTGTAGCTCAGAGGTAGAATGACCCTGGGTTCCATTGTCAGTACCAGAGGGTGGGGGCAGGGGAGAGAATGAGTGTAGGGCAGAGAGAAGAGTAGAACGAGCATCCCAGAAGAGAGGAGTAGCAGTGACAGGGACATTGAGGCAGGGCATTTCATGGGATGTGGGATGAAGGGACCTAAATGTGGGGCATGACAGTCTATGACTCTGGAGATAAACAAAGGCTAGGTTCTAGGGATCTTGTGTGCCATGTTAAGGACTTCGAGTCCATCCTGGAACCAGGAAGTGTTCCTAGCAGTAGTGTGACAAGTCAGATCCTAGAGGCTAATAAGCATGCAAAGGCCAAGCTGGGAGATTTTGTTTCAAAAGAGAAATAAAATAGGGCAGAGGAAGTAGCTCAGTGATAGAATGCCTATGGGTCCAATTCCCAGTACCACAGAAATGAATGAATGAATGAGTGATAGTTAAGTATAAATAAATAATTATAAAAACACAAATACATTTATATATTTATGTGCCTATAAATTATTCTCCTGTTTCATTTTCTGGGTATTTAAAGTATAAATGTGGCTGTGGCATTTATTTGTGATTTTTTTCCGTATATATGTACTGAGGAGTAGAGTGTTGATCTTATGCTGCTATCCCTGTCTTCAAAGTGGCCTGTTTCACTGTCATTTGTGGTCTCAGTAGGTTTGCTTGGGGACTGGGGATTGAACCCAGGGGCATTCTCTAAGCTACATATCCAGCACCATTTTATTTTCTCTTATTTTCTCTTGAAACAAGATTTCACTAAGTTGCTGAGAGTTTCCTTGCAAAGTTGCTGAGACTGACCTTGAACCCACGATCTTCCTGTCTTCAGCTCCCAAGTACTAGAATTACAGCCATGCTCCAACAGGCCTGGCTTCTCTTACAACATTTTTGATATGTAATAAATGTGACTCATGAAGAGGTGGCCATTTCTACTTAATCACTGCAAAGTTGCATTCTTATCTCACTTTAATTGGGAAGAAAAGCATAAAATGTTTTTTATTAAAATTTAATGCCATGTTTTAAAGAAGGGGAGTAAAAATGTCAAAGATATTATTGCCCAAATTTGGGATGTCTGCAAAGTGATATAGTATCATAAAATATTTTTTTAGTTAGCCAACTACTGCAAAGTTATATGAGTTGTGCTTGCAATTAATTGGTGACTTCACTTTAAACCAGAACCCACGGAGATTGTAATTATTCAGCCATGCAGTTCTACATGTTTTGTTCTCCTTTTTATTAGTTTTCTAGATATTCCCAGTTGGCAACTGGATAGAGTTCAGTAAGGGTT
>PVLC010045628.1:0-11727 GCA_004027655.1 Graphiurus murinus | reverse complement strand
AGATGTCCAACCACAGATGAATGGATTACAAAACTATGGGATATGTACACAATGGAATTTTACTCAGCCATAAAGAAGAATAAAATCATGTTCTTTGCAGGGAAATGGATGCAACTGGAAAACATTTTGTTAAGTGAGATTAGTCAGTCACAAAGAGTTAAGAAGCATATGTTCTCCCTAATATGTGGATGCTAGGGAGGGGATGTGGCATAGGAGGGTCTCCAGATGAAAAGGAGAGATCCTCGATAAGCAACGAAGTTGATTTAATTGTAGTGGACGCAGGGGGCAGAGGGACTCCCTAAAGCACATGATGTAATTACACAATCATATCAAGGTCACTCACCGAAGTGAACCTGAGGGGGAGGGAAGGGGAGGGGATTGGGGTGGGAATTCGGGAAGGGGTCAAATGAGAATTGTGTGCAAATATGTTGTTAACAACTCGTACTTAACAAAGATGTATGCTATATTGCACGAATTACTACAATAAAAAATTTTAAAAAAAGAATATAATAGTTTATTTTAATCATTGTAGAATGATACATAAAAACAAAATTTTATACATATATATTAATGGGGAAACATGATGTTTTCACACATGTACAGATTGTGTGTCATGTTTAAATCATGTTAAAATAAATTATCTCTTAAAATATTTATTATTTATTTATGGTAATAACTTTCAAAATCCTTTCTTCTAGCTTTTTTCTTTTCTTTTCTTTTCTTTTTGTGGTACTGGGGATTGAACTCAGTGGTATTCTACCTCCAAGCTATACTCCCAGCCCTATTTTTTATTCTTTATTTTGAAACAGGGTCTCACTAAGTTGCGGGGGGCCTTACTAGGCAGCTGAGGCTGACCGCAAACCTGGATCCTCTGGTCTCAGCCTCCCAAATGCTGAGATTACAAGTGTGGGCCACCACGCCTGGCTTCTTCTAGCTTTTTGAAATGTATACTACATTGCTGTTATTTACACTAACTCTACTCTGTAGAACTTCTTGCTCATATCTAATTTTAATTTAATCCATTGACCAACCTTTGCTTATCTTTCTCTTCTTTCCATTATTCTCAGCCGCTAGTAACCACAATTCTACTACTCTCAACTTCATGAGATTAACTTTTTAGATTCCACATATGAGTGAGATCATATGGTTCTTGTCTTTCTGTGTCTGACTTATTTCACTTAACAATGATCTCTAGTTCTATCTATGTTGTCACAAATGACAGGATTTCACTCTTTTAAAGCTAAATAGTATTCTGCTGTATATATGTACCACATTTTCTTTATCCATTTATCCACTATTTGAATTGAAGTTTGTTTAAATTTCTGGTGCTGCAATGAACATGAAAGAGAAGATACCTCTTTGACATACTGATTTCATTTCTTTGGATATATATCCAATAGTGGGATTGTTAGATGAAATAATAGTTCTATTTTAATATTTTTGAAGACTTTCTATATTATTTTCCATAATTGTACTAATTTACATTTACAACAATAGTGTATAAGGTTTTGCTACTGTTTGTGTCCTTGCCAGCACTTGTTATAATTTTTATAATCACTATCCTTACTGGTATGAGGTAATATCATAACATGGTTTATTTTAGATACTAACTCCTTGTAAGATGTATAGTTTGTAAATATTTTCTTCCATTCTGTATGTTGTCTCTTCACTCTTTTGATTGTTTCCTTTGTTCTGCAGAAGCTTTTTAGTTAGATGGAACCTATTTGTCTATTTTTTGCTTTGTTTCTTGTGCTTTGGGAGTTTTGTCCAGAAAATTCTTGCCTGTCCCAATGTTTCGAAGCATTTCCCCTCTCTGTTTCTTCCAGTAGTTTAATAGCTTTAATTCTTACATTTCAGTATCTTATCCATTTTGAGTTTATTTTGTAACTGTTTAGATATGAGTTCAGTATCATTCTGCATAAAGATATACAATTTTCCCAGCATCGTATATTGAAAAGACTGTCTTTTCCCCCTGTGTATTTTATGCTCCTCTAACAAAAGATCTAAATATGATCATATCATAATAGATAAGGGCTTATTCTGACTCACAGTTTTAGATATTTTAGTTTGTGTTCTATGGGCTGCATTGCTTTGGGGCCTATGTTGAGGAAGTATATCATAGTGGAAACACATGGTGGAAGAAGCTGTTCACCTCATGGCATCTGGGAAGCAAAGTGAGAGAGGAAGAAACTAGTACCCCATAATCTCCCTCAAGGGCATATCCCCAGCAACCTAAGATATCCCACTAGGTCTCACCTCTTAAAGGTTGTACCACCTCCGAATAGCAGAACAGCCTGAGGACCAAGCCTTTACTATACAGACCTTTGGGAGACACTTATCTAAACCAAAGAAGATGGGTTGGCTAAATTTAGGGTACAAACTGAAAATAGACTCCTGTTGCAATATTACCTCAAGCAAGTATGGTCATGAAATATAATGGTTGGCAGAAATACTCCCAGTAGGAAGAGTTTCAAATGGTGCATCTGGTTATGAAATGGTCCAAGCTAAGAATATATACGAAATTGTGGACAGTGGAAAAGGTATTGTCCAGGTGGTCAAGGATCTAGAATGGAAAATATTACAAGACTGCAACAAACAGAATTGAGGAAAAGGTATATGGACTTATGGGAAAAGACACTAAATGTGAAGATATTTGCATTGCATTTTAATGTTCAGAAAATCATCTATGCTACAAAAGACACTAAACAATCAAGACAGAACGACCTGATTAGTTGACATTAGCCAGCCTCTGTCATTGAACACATCAGATCTGTACAATGGCCTTCCATGTGGAGTAGCCATGATGGAAGGATCGGATTCTATATGTTAGCTCAATAGCATGAGACCCCACTCACCAAGACATATTTAGCTACTGCTGCTGCCAAATATTTAACCTGCCAGCAACAAAGACGAGTGTTGAATCCCCAATATGGCACTAATCCTAAAGAGACTAACCAGCCGCATCAATAGAAGGTTGATTATATGAGGCTATTGCGGACTCTAGCAGACACTGCTTGTTCTATAGTCCTTCCATAGAGGGTTGCTGCTTTGTGAGCTTCCTGAAAATTATTCTGCAGCTCCTACAACAGAAGATCACTGCTGTAAAGCAGCTCCCTGACACTAGTCTTTCTTGCTTGACAACATGAAGCCTGATATAATAATTTTAAGAGAATTTAATAATGGGGGGGTTGGGGAGGAGATAGATGACAATTCTCCCTCGCCTTCTATAGCTAGGACCTTATTTTTATAGAAACTTTAGACAAGGCATCATAAAAGTTAATCAAACACAGAAGCTAGCCAGGCGTGGTGGCGCACGCTTGTAATCCCA
This sequence comes from Graphiurus murinus, assembly GCA_004027655.1. NCBI lineage: Eukaryota > Metazoa > Chordata > Mammalia > Rodentia > Gliridae > Graphiurus > Graphiurus murinus. The sequence goes on along the minus strand of PVLC010045628.1, from coordinate 8,399 downwards.
GCATCCGGGAGGCTGAGACTGGAGGATCCGGGTTCGCGGTCAGCCTCAGCTACCTAGTGAGGCACTCTGCAACTTAGTGAGACTTGGTTTCAAAATAAAGAATAAAAAATAGGGCTGGGGGTATAGCTCGGGAGTAGAATGCCCCCGAGTTCAATCCCCAGTACCGCAAAAAAAAAAAAAAAAAAAAAAAAAAAACCACAGAAGCTAACAATTGTCACAGGTTACAATAAAGAAGGTCAGTGAGGCAGGTGTGTGACAAGCTTGGAGGAAGGAGGAATTGGACAATACTGGGTAGAAAGGACATCAAAGACTGCACCATAAAGATTACACCAGGTCCCTTGGAATGTCTGCTTGTGGACGAATCCCACCCAGCCAAATACCGTGTATTCAAACTAAGCTGGTCCAGGATGATAATCTCAATGTATGTTCTAAGAGGGCCCTCAACATCAGGCCACTTCCATCCTGGAAGGGACAAAGATTCTTCTTTACAGGAATTTGTGTGCATTTCAGGTATGGGTTTGACTTTCCTGTTTGTAGTGTTTTATATGTCACTATTGACTGAAGATTAAAAAAATACTGGATTCACTGATTTAGGACATTTCGATATGATCATCTGGGACCTAGGGTCCCCCTTTTAGCAAAGGAGGTGCTCAGTGTACCACCCAGAGGATGCTAGTCTCCTGGAGCAATATAATTACTTCGTTGTAATGCAAATGAGGTATAAATTTGAAGGTGACCACCTGTGAGGATGGGAAGCTATCCTCCAGAGTACTGAACACACTCTAAAGCTATTATCCTTGTCTGGCACCAATAGGTAAAATACACGAACCAAGGGGTGGAGGGACCCTATTTATTATCACTCCCAGTTACCTCCCTGGGAATTTTACTTCTTGCCCCACAAGTTTAGATTCTGTAGTTCTAGAACTGTCCTGTTCACTAGCCACATATAGTTATTTGTAGTTAAGCTTAAATTAAATTTAAATTAAATTAAAACTTCAGGTCAGCCAGGTGTGGTGGTGCACGCTTGTAATCCCAGTACTTGGGAGGCTAAGACCAGAGGTCCACAGCCAGCCTCAGCTACTTAGTGAGGTTCTTCACAACTTAGTGAGACTCTGTTTCAAAATAAAGAATAAAAATAGGACTTGGGGTGTAGCTCAGAGGTAGAATGCCCCTGGGTTCAATCCCCAGCACCGAAAAAAAAAAAAAAAAACAACCTTCAGGTCCTCAGTAACACTAATCACATTTCAGTACTCAATAGCCACATATAGCTTCAGGGTACCATATTGGACAGTGCTAGATAAATGTATTGGTTCTCAAATTGAGAATACCTCTATCAGGAGAAGCAACAAGAGGCCTGTTGAACTTTAAACTTCAGCACCCACGACCACTTTTTTGCAATGTTGGGGATAAAAGCTAGGATCTTGTCCCTCCTGAATAGACCATCACCAGCCTCATCCCACTGCCTCCCAATGTGATGCCTCCCATCCTGACTCCCACCCCCTGCACCCTCCCTCTCCATCCCCTCCCATGTGCCTCCCTTGCTCATGCCCCATCCTTTTCTATCTAGCAATTCCTACTTGTCCTTCTCCAAGAGCTCAAATGTTGCCTGTTCCAAGATGCCTTCTCTTGATTGCCTCAGGGAGAGTAGCCTTGACTACTTTCCCACTGCTTCTAAAGCCCCAGCCTCCAACACTGACCTCCTCTCCTGCCCTACACCAACCAGCATCTTCATTTCTTCATACATAGCACACAGGCAAAGACTTGGTCACAATGCATTTAAATATTTCTGATGCTAGCTAAAAGGAAAAGGAGAAAATCTGCTTCAAGACCACTGCCCAGGGTCCTGAGCCCAGAGGCAGCAGTGGGCCCCCACCCATAGTAGCAGTTATTATTACCACCATTAATCGAAGTTAAAGTTTCTGATTTCAGGGTCCTTTTGGAGGGGTCACACATTTGTTCAGAGGTATTAATGAGACTGTGATGCCAGTTTTTCACAGCCCAACAGAAGGCTCCAGAGTCTCCTCTGTTGTGATAAGGCAGTGTTTCCCACTTGTACCTTGTTTACAGAGGTGCAGCTGCTACTTATGTCAGATTCACATCAGATCTCTCCCTTACAGCCAAAGCACTCATGCCAATCAATATTAATGATGACTCATAGCCAAGGTCCTTTCCAGAAATTTTCCTCAAGTGCAGGTAACTGCTTCTCTGAGGTTACCTCCATTCCAGGGACTAATAAGAGATAAATGCAGGGAGTACAAAGGCCCAATTTCCTTGCTTCAGTTAGGATTTTGCTGCCGGGACTTTCCACCTGATTTCTGTTTTCAAAAATTACTGTGACGACTGTGCTCTGAAATGACAGTGAAAGTGAATGGCAGAATGAAATCCAAGATATATCTGGAAACTTCACTATTGGAAGCTAACTCCACAGCCAGGGGCTATCCGTGTGCACTGTCAGAAACTCCATGAAGAGAGATTTCTGGAATTTAACTTGGTCTCAATCAAAATCCAGGATAGCATCTACTGTGTCTTGGCACTTGTTTTTACAAATGAGATAATCCTTATAACTCATGTAATAAACTAAAACATACTAATAACAGGTTACTATTATTGTTGTGATAACAATACATACTCAACCCACATAAGCCAGCATAGTCATGGATAAGCACTGGGCTCTAAAATCAAAACACTTGTGTTATTTGATGACTATGGTAAATAAATTCCTGTGACCTGCCCCTAGTGGCATAGCATTGCATAATGACAACAGATGTCATTATCAGCATTAAAAGGCTTCAAGAGGAATGGCCTTTGTGAAGTTGCAGAGACAGTAAAAATATTTGACAGGTCCAACAGAGCCCTCTGGAGTACTAAAGGATAAGGATCAGGGCCAGTGTCAAGGATGAGGATAACCATGTACCATTTACTGATCATTCACTATACCAGGCAGTGGGCTAAGTGCTTTGAGTTCATCACAGCCCAGTGGAGTAGAAAATTTAGCCCTATTTTACAAACCTTCCATAAGCTGTTTCACTTAATCCTGAGGCCACACACCAGTGACTAATGAGGTCAAGAGTTGCCATTTTAATTAACACTCACTTGAAACTATGTACCAAGCATTACATGTTTTACATATATTACCTGGTTAGTCCTTATAATACCCCATGTGGTGGGTACTCTTGCTGTCCACATTTGACAGATGAAGGAACCAAGGTGCAGGGAGATAAGAAGCTTACTCATGATCACAAACTGATGAAGTGGTGGAGTCAAGACCCATTTACAGACTGGCTGGCTTTATAGTACCTGCTCTCAGCTACATCTCCTAAAACTGAATTAAACTATTCTAACTTGGGAACAACACCTTTTAATTTACATATTTTGTTGGACACACAACAAAGTTCTAGAACTATATGTAACGAATTTCCCAACATGGTCATATACTACTATTTGATCATGAGCTCCTCAGAGCAAGGGTTAAATGGCATGTTATGAATATAACCTTATTCATAAACCTTAGCCCACCATAAACCTTAGCACCCAAGAAGAGATTATTATATATTTATTAAATAGTACATTATTCAAAAATCAAATAATCTTATTAGATGCACTTTATCTCACTTCCAATGTATGTAACAGGCTCCGGTCTGAGTAGTATGTGTTGGCACAAAGGCTGTTGCTGAGGGTGTCAGAATCTGATGATGCTTTCTGGGTGGTACTTGGAATATCATTAGCTTCCCTGGCAGAGCATTCTCCACATCTGTCATCCTCCTCTAAGAACTGTCCTGTAAATTGGGTATGATGGTACATGCATGTAATCCCAGTACTTGGGAGGCTGAAACAGGAAGATCACAGGTTCATGGCCAGCCTCAGCAATTTAGCAAGGTCTTCAGCAACTTAGTAAGACCCTGTTTCAAAATTAAAAACTAAAATAAAATACATATGGGGATGTAGCTCAGAGGCAGAATTCCCCTGGGCTCAATCTCCAGTAACACACACACACACACACACACACACACACACACACATACACACATACACACACACACACACACGTTGGGGATTATATGGTGGATTGGCTAACTAATAACTCATAATCATAGCAATTTGTCACTTGTTACTATGATTATTATTTATCAATCATTACAAGACACACTAGAAGGCTACATAATCTTCTGCAAGTTAAACCAGAGCCATAATTTGCTACGAAGGGGATACTTTTTTACTTTTGTGGTGCTGTGGATAGTACCCAGGGCCTCATGCAAGCTAGGCACTCTACCACTGAGCTACATACCCAGTCTCTGAAGGAGATTATTTTTGTTTTGTTTTGTTTGGGGTACTAGGGATTAAACCCAGGGGCATTCTAACTCCAAGCTATACTCCCAGCCATCTATTTTAATATTTTGAAACAGGGTCCTGTAAAGTTGCCAAGGCCGGAGGCTGGCCTTGAAACTATAATCCTCCTGTCTCATTCTGCCAATTAATAGTATTACAGGCAGGCACCACCATGCCCAGCTTAAAGATTCTTTACTGGGGAATTTCAAATAAAGATATTTGCATGTTAACTTCAGCACCAAGTCCTGTGTTTCTCTGTAGGTATTAGTAGAGAAATAGGATAGTGTTTCAAACTGAGCCGACTGAAACCAGGTCTAGGAGAGTGTGGGCAAATGCGGGTACATAAACAGGAAGAGGATTTGAGCTATTTTGGCCACTTCCTTCCATTCACACTGGTAAGGACCTCATCACAGTTCCCAGGGATTTGATGGGTGTTCCTCCTTAGAGGACTCCAGAATATGTAGGAATTCACACCTACACAGCTTTGATAAATATTTTCTTTATAGTGATTTTTTTTGCAGTCCTGGGGATTGAACTCAGAGGCATTCTACCTCCGAGATATACCCCCAGCCCTATTTTTTATTCTTTATTTTGAAACAGGGTCTCACTAAGTTGCAGAGTGCCTCACTAGGTAGCTGAGGCTGGCCATGAACCCGGATGCTCCAGTCTCAGCCTCCCAAATGCTGGGATTACAAGTGTGCATCATCATGCCCAGTTTCTTTATAGTGATTTCTATGGTAATTCTTCATTTATAGCTTATGAGAACATTTGGATTTTTGACCACCTAAGTAAGCTCATCTATCTGTGCATGTGTTAAGTGGACAGTTTCTAGTAACACATTTCATTAAAATCCGACAAAGCTGTCCTAGTTTACATCCCAAGAAAAAGTAGATTACATGCTAAATCAGATTACTCATTACCCATTTGAAAAGTTTGAGTGTATTTTGACACTCAGGCATATAACCAAGTATCTAAATGTCACTGTTCAAAGTGAAATTTTATATGGAAAAGGGCTGTGGCTATTGGATGTATTCCAGGCTGAGCAATGTAACAGCAAGGAGATTTCTTCATGAAGTATGCATGCTCTGTGTCAGGGGAGAGCAGGTGAATCTGGGCTATTCCATTGGGAGTAGGGTAGATTTTCATTTTCACCTTCTTTATGTCAACTTTTAGTACCTTGGACCCAGGGTCTTTGTGTCATCTCAGAAACATTATACAATACTTAATAGAAAAATAAATTAAGAGACAGTGGTCTGCTTTGAGCTGGGAGGAATAGGAACATGGCCTCTAGGTGAACTCACAGTAGGGATCTAGTTCTGACCCTTATCATTTACAAACCAGTGACCCTGGCAAATTCCCAAGTCCTGCAAGCCTCAAGTTCTTCATCTTTAAAATGAGTTTGAAGCTAGGTATGGTGGCACACACTTGTAATCTCAGTATTTGGGAGGACAAGACAGGAGGATCACAGGTTTAGGACCATCCTCAGCAACTTAGTGAGGCACTCCATAACTTAGTGAAACCCTGTTTCAATGCAAAAGAACAAAATAGAACTGGAGGTGTACCTCAGAAGTAGAAAACCCCTGGATTCTATTCCCAGTACCACAAAAAATAAAATAAAATTAATTTGAAAGATATTTTTGTTTGTAGGACTGGTGGAATAGAGAAAATGCATTAAAACACCTGGCACAATGCCTAGCATATATTGGATATTCAGAGATTGGCAGTTATTTCTAGTTATTACCTTGACTCCAGATGATGCCATGCTCTCCTTTGAGAATTTTTTTTGCATTTCCCAGGCCACCTTGGGGAAGTTGAAACTAAAAACTTAATAGGAAACTGAACATAAAATCAGTCAAAAGTACTGCTCAGTAAATATTCCTAGGATCCCTGTAGATGAAGTGCTCCATCCTGGCATACACCTCATCACACTCAGTGCTTCCCAGACAACCTCCTCATTGGCATGGTCGCCCTCTATGAAGATGATGTAGAGCACTGTTATCAGGAAGCCTATCTTGGGGATGCTCTGATCGTCACTCTGCATCCCATTTTAGGTAAGGCCCCAAGCACTGACAATGATGTAGGAGTAGCCTGTGGGTACCACTTCCTTGACATCAATGCCATAGACAAGATGCATGCACTCAGAGGCTTCCCTGAAGATCACAGAAAGTTGGTCCTGGTAATTTTTGATGATGTTATTCTGCATTTCTGCTCTGGTGACTGGCTTAATTTGATATTTGAGGAGCAGGAACCACACAAGTTAGTCATCTTTTCATCTGGTATGTCTTGTAGCAAGGGCTCAGGATCTTGTAGGTCCTGCCAGAGGAATGAACCTTCCTCTGGTTGGTGGTTGGATGGGCTCCATGAAGTGGTAGCTGTGGTGGTAGGGGGAGGGGAGGCTCTCTGAAGACTCTGGGAAAAAATCCATATCCCTGCAGTAGGCACCTTTCTTGGTGTGACTTGGATCTGAGTAGAGGAGAAGAATGAAGAGGCAGTGGCAATGGAAATTTTTTCCTAAGCTGCAGGAACTTACACACTCATCAGGGCAAGTGCTTTGTTTTGGGCCTAAGGATACCCCTAGCCTGAGGTGTTAGCTCTGCTGAAAATGAAGCATGAAAACTTTGCCTAGACAGTAGACATCAAGGGGGACAGGAGTTCAGTGATAGGAATACATAGGCCTAAGGGAGTGAGGGAGTGTGTAAGCACCTTCCGTGGAGAACCTCACTCTTGGGGACTCTCAAATAGAACAATTACAAGACCACAGTGTGGGTGGTACTCTAGGGCCACAGTGGCTCCTGTCTTCTTGGCATGACTGCTACAGGAGAAACTGAGGGAGGAAATGAGATGCCTCTTCGAGACACAGCCTGGACAGTGTGATGAACATGAGCTGACAGCAGAGCTTTTGGGACCGTGCACTGTGGGATTCCCTCTGTATAGGGATAGGCGTGACCCCTGGTACACATTCAGTGTGTACATTTTCACCAAGACTCCTCATATTGCCTAGGCCACCTCTGCTCTGTGACCAAAGGACACTGCCTCAGAACAAAACCTTCGCCTTATGGTTCTTAGAGGTCTAGTGAGAGGCCAAGAGAGGCACTTTGGGCTGCAGACAGCATGTACAACCCTGGGTTCCACAAGCCCATACAAGATTCTGTGAGGTTCCCACTGTTCTGGGAAAGGTGCCCTATGTGCTCACTCAGGACCCAAAATTTTACCAAGGCAGAGCCTGGACCCTCACCCTCTGCTGATCTGAGGCAAACTATGAACAAATTTCCACCCACCTGCAACAGAATAACAATCAGTGAGGTGGCCTCACATCTGGCCACACCTACCTATGAGTGACACCAAGATGTGGCCAAATTCAATGGGGACCATATGTTCTGAGATGGGGGACCTACTCTGTCCTCACATTGATGAAAGACAAGGTCTGATACCCTCTCTTTGATGACTTGAGGCTACTATTCTTAAACCAAAGCCCCATCTGCTGTGAGGGGGTGCTGAGGTATTTGGGAGAAGCCGGAACCATTTGCAAAGGAGTTGAGGTGGATACACTGGCTTGGATGTTAATCAGAGCAGGTGATTGTTAAGGCCCTTCAAAGTCCTGAGGCCTCCTCCCATCAAGAAGATACCATATCTTCAACCTACCTCCAGCTTTCCCATATCGCCAAATTTCTCCAGAGAGAGACAGAGTAGGTATCACTCACTAAAAAGAGGGGAGAGCAATCTGTTGTTGATTAACAGTTTATTAAGCAGCTACTATGCCCTGGATACCAAGCTTACAGAAATGAGTACAAGCAGGTCTTGTTTTCAAGGAACACAGAAAACCTACTGTGGCCACAAACTCTGGGAGAGCAACCGCAGAGCTGGGTGATAAGAAACTAAGGGAGTGTGAAGACAAGCTCACAGAAAAAAATACCTAACACTTGGGGGTGAGGTAATGAAGCTTACATTAAAGTAGTGCTTTGAAGGATTGAGTTTGCCAGGACAAGAGGGGCCAGGCATTCCAGGCTGTGGAAAGCACAGTGTAAAAGCAAGTGGACATGGGAAATCCAATTGGGTGAGAGATCAGGACCCGC